>VZTT01012984.1:21945-66075 GCA_013400855.1 Buphagus erythrorhynchus | reverse complement strand
TGTTCTATTACCACCAGATGTGGGAGAAATACTATTTTAGAAATAATTGTAAGCTGTGCTTTAAACAAATATCCAAATGTGGGTAGTTTCAGTGTCTTAAGTAACTAGTGACCATCGTTGTACTGATTCAGTCCATGTGTAGTTACATGACAATCCTTGACTTGTCTGGCTGAATTCCTGTTTACCTCCTCACTTAGTAAATGAACATTTCTTTTCTGAAAAGAAGATAAGCATTATCTCCCTTTCTATTTATTTTCTTCCCCTCCTTTTCCCTCGTCTTTTAATATCAATTTTGGTTAATGGTGTGCATTAATTTAAGAATTTAAGAATTCTTCCCCTACTTAGTCATGTCTTTTCATTGTATTCCTCTAGGACTTCGTGACTTGTCTTCAAAAATGCAGACCGGGGCATAAGACCATAGTTGAAGGGAGTATGACACAACCTATAACAAGGTTTAGCTATGTATTGTTTGACAGAATATGAGTTATTTTTATACTAACAATTACAGAGAGCTAAGCTGACTTTCCTTGGGCTAATCTTAAAAACCCAAAATACAGGAGGATCCCCATGCTGAGATTTTCCTGACTGCCATGGGCCTGAAGCTATCCCATCCTGTCTACTTATANCCTGTCTACTTGTGCTAATCTGCTGCTCTACTTAGGCTAACAAGCTGCAGGGTCTTGCAGATCTGTCCTGGGCTGAGTTGTCACTGTAGCCTGTTTTCTGCTTTAGACATGCTCTTTACATGTGCCCGATGGATACTTCCAGTCCTATATAGGATCTGTAGCTGGGAGCATGGTGTTGTAGGGCTTGTCTCTTGGCTGGAAGCAGATGGTGATGATAATTTCCCTTATATTTTTCCCTTGTCTTTTTCTCCCAGGACTTTGTGTCTTGGTGTAGTTTTCTGATGAACTTCAAAGTAATGACAAGCTTAATAATTCATGGTTGTTTTCAATCTCCAAAGGACCCTCCTCTACTTCCCATCCTGTAGAGCTAAGAGTAAACTTTCTGTGGGTGTTATCAAGTTCATTTGGCTCTTGCTTTGCCTGGCACCATTCTACATTTTTCAGGGTGATGCTTAGTAGCTTTGAAACCAGAGCAAGCTCTTGCTGACCATTTTTGCTGTGGTTTTTTTACCCATGGTGCATTATAGTCAGGGCAACTAAAATGATGTCTCATCTTTCTATCTGGAAATACTCTTCTGGTGAAAGTTGACACTGACTGTTTTATCTAGGTTTTCTGAAGAAACACATTCTATCCATTATGGATGTCTGCCTTTTTTCTTTTTTTTAATATACTGTGCTCTTTGTCCTTTTATTGCTCACCTTCTCTAGTGTTATCCCTAAATGATATGGGCGATCCCAGGGTACTTTGACCTCTGAGCAACCTGTGCCTTCTCTGTGGATTTTGAATGTGTTCTTTGTAGTAATTCTGCTGTCAGGATGTTATTTCATCCTTTGGCAGCTACTGCAACATTAACTATGTAAACTTCTTTCAGTGTCAGAGGCACATGGGCACTGAATGCAGAAAGGAGAGGTCTCAGGTGCATGTAAGAGAAAGGTGATGCTTGGCCTCTGCATAAGCCAGGTTATATTTCAGTAGGAAAACTTGCCTTGGACCAGATAAATTCTGTTATCTCTTGAGCTATTTCTGAGGCAGCATCAGACCACAGTACCTCTCCAGTGCATGTTGTTCTCAGGCAATTGAGAGCTCCTCTGATTTGATGTGTGTACTTGTTCTGCTGCTGCTGGGTTCATTACCTGGCATCTGAGAGCCACACTGGAGGGATTGATAAAGTCAAACCGTCTGTGAGGGCACCTTTGTGTTTATTACAGTAGCAAGGGTCAGTTATCCTAGAATAAAGTATTGTGCTGTAAAGGTACAGGATGCAGGGTAATGCCTGCCTTGACTCCTCAGGATGCAGTCTCAGAGGTCAGTAATATTTGACACCACAGCTACAAGGAGGCTTTTTGGGAGCAATGGTTTTCAAAATTAGGGATGATGGAGGGCCATGAAGATTGGTTATGTGAGAAAAGGGCAGACAAGCAAAGATGAGGATGCTGCATTCAGTTAAAGTAGAAGAAAACATGAAGGTGTCTGAATTGCTCAGCTGCTTTCTAGCTCTGTTTAGCTTCTCTCTGCAGTGTCCTGTGGCTGGGAGAAGATGCCAGGATAGCCTGATGTTTTGTATGGAGCTGTAAGTCGATTTCACTTGTCTCATTCAGAGTCCAGTGATAGCTGGAGTGAGATGCACAGCAAGCCTCCTTCTATTCTATGCTCCAATGCAGGGACCCCCAGGTCTGTGGTCTGTCTGGGCTAAATGGGCAGTACCAGGGACACCTTTCAGTGTTAGCAAGCATCTGATCTCATTTTGCACCAAGGGTCATGTACATCTAACCCAACTAACCCATCTAACCGAATGATTTTTTGGTGATAATACTAGGCTTGAAAGATGTCTGGAGCAAACTTTTGTAGTGACTATTTGTGCAAAAGAATGCAGACTGGACTATGACCAACCTTCTCATTCTGGTCATTCCATTTCCAGAAGTAGGTTAGAAGTAGGCTGGGATGAATGTGTGCCTTGTCCAGTTTGTCCCCTCTTCTGCAGGGAGAAACTCTGTTTGAGGGGGAGGGCATGAGATTGCTGGAGCTTGTTAAATTCATGGGGGGAGGATCTGACCTCATTGCTATCTCATCATGGGGAAAAAAAATATAGCAAATTTAGTGACCCTCTGGAAGGAAATTGGATTTTTCTGTCTAGAACTGTGCTGAGGTTGTGGCTCTGCCTTGCTTCTGCCAAATAAGCTCAGGATAACTAATGAATTTAAGCAGAAACCTGCCTGCAGGAGCTGCAGCAGCACTTCTTGTATTTTACTGTTAATATCAGATTGCTTTTTGCAGCTTTTCCCTTTCAGGGGTCTTGTTGCCATTTCTATTCTGCCTCCTACACCTTCTATTTTTCCTTGCATTTTCTCTTCTCTAACCCTTCCCTTTATACACCTCTGTTCGGTGTTTTTCAGTTTGCCAGTGCCTTATTTCTGTCTTGTGAACTTATTCCTTTCTGTATGTTGCCTGTGTCTGTGTGCCTTTGTGCTGTGCAGTGCTGATAACAGTGGGACAGGCAGAAAAAAACCAAAACTCTGGAGCTGTAACTGTGGTGGTTAAAAAGCTGAGACCTCAGGTTCTCCTAACATACAACCAGGTGGGTATCCCTCCCTCCCTCCATTATCCTGGTCCAAGACATCCCCTTCATCCTGCCTCTGCCCAGTGCAGCTGTGATCCAGTGGGTGAGCAGGGCTGTGTGATGCTGCAGGGGGGAGTTCCTGTGGCAGCTGTTGTGTGGCCAAATGCATAGAAATCTAGCTTGGTGGAGGAGTAAAACCTGGACATCTTAGAAGGATCACAGTCCCAGTTTAGGGGCTACAGGTATGTTCTACAGCACAAGAATTTAACAATAATGACTAGAAATCCCTGAAATATGCAATTTTGGCTACATTTGCTTGTGGTTCCTTTAGCTTTTGTAGAGAACTGCCATTTGACAGCAGCTGTTTTCCATGGAGAAGTCCTGATGTGTATTCAGGGAAAAGCATCTCCTGTTGCAAGCTCTCTACTGGTTTGAATCACCTAGGATTTCAGAGGGAGACATCTCAACAGTGTTTGTGCTATCTGTAAGTGATTTTATGAGCTCAGATACCTTGGGAAATGGGGGAAGCATGGCAAGTGCAGCAGAGCTGTCTCAGGAGGCTGCTCACTCCTCTTCCCTGCTGCCTTGGTGCTGCTGCAGTGACACAGGAGTGTGCTGACACAGATGCACAGATGGCCAAATGCTTCTTTCCCTTGCTCCAGTATTAATCAGCTGTAAGTTGTGGCTGCAGACCATAGTCCCTGCTCCAGCTTGATCAGTGAACAGCTTTCAGGTAGGGACTGCCAGAAGAGAGATAAAAACAGAGTTACAGGGAAGAGGCATGGAGAGAAATTCCTATGCTTTCCTTTTTCCTCAAGGTTTGTGACTGTCTGGACCCACAAGACACCAAATGTAAATGTTCCCAATCTGCTGAATACCTTTAGGAGGGGAACAAGAGAAGAGATGACTTCTTTCTATGGTGAGGGGGTACCATGGCTTGGGAGTGCTGCTGTGTCCCAGACGATGCAAACCTGAGCAGTGCCTATCCAGCTTGCCTTCCTGCTGCCTGTGGGAAGGGAGTCTGGCCTGTCAATAATAGCATTAGAGTCACTTTATTTAAAAACAAAAATAGTTTGGGGGGTTTTAAATGCTAATCGTCTGTTAGTTTCCAGCTAATTGCTTTCTGTAGTATTATGGCTGTTAGCTGGGAAAGGTTGGAAGAAAGACTCCTGACTCCCTCCTCCTAACATCTTGGTCTGGAGTTGCTTAAGTGGTTTTGGTGCAACAGTTTCCAAACTGCAAAATTAGGCTTATCCTCATTGTCACTAGTCCTCTATTTTATCAAGTGCCTTTTGTTTTTGTCATGCAAAAAGCAAATCGCTATTCAGTTTAACTGAAATACAGGAGATAAACAGCACAGATGGTGTCATAAGTCAGGTTTTGGACTAGCTGAATTTTAAATGTTAAGATACATAATTTGAAAACTTTTCATAATAGATTAAAAAAAAACAGAAATCCCACTCACCAGTGACTTACTGCATCTGATCAAACACTGCTGATCAGAGAGTGAAAATGGTGAATATCCAAAGGACCTGCTGAAGCTGTGTGGTCCAGTCTGGCTGCTTTATCATCCTCTTGTACTCTGGCATATTGGGTGCCTTATCTGGACCCCATGTCCTATAAGGGAGACATTGCACTCTCTGGAGCTGTGGATTTTGCACGTGGGGAAAGATGTGCTGGAAGGACAGGCTAGGGTTTATGTGTTTTACTGTCATTTTGCCTTCACAATATGCATTTGAATGAGTGCTTAGAAGTGTCCTGAAAAGGCATAGAGGGCCATCAATGGCAGTTGCATGGGATGGATGTGGAGAGCATTGAAGGCTTGATCTGGTGAATATTCTAATGAAACTGCTGTCTTGAACCTCCCTGGAATAAATATTTGATGTGAACAGCACCTTATACTTAAGGTTATCAGTTTCCATTTCTCTGTGGTGTTGGGTGGCTGTCCTGTGACAGTCTCTGTAACCATACAACATGATAATTCTTAACTCCTTAGGCTTGCTGTGTGCAAGAGTGAATGTTTGAGTGGGCTCTCTGGTTGTGCCCAGGGCTGGATTTGACTGGCCTCTGGAGTAGCAGCACGACCTGGTGCTTACAGCCCTGTCAGGGGAACAGGAGTGTGTGCTGCAGGAGGAGGTGCTGAGGCAGAGACTTGAACTTCAGTCCTGCCATACTCATGTCTGTGAACCTTGTCCCTAATTATAACCTGAAAACCATAATGTGAAAAGGCTGTGTAATCAGCCTTTTTGTCCTGGTCTGTGCCTGATAGATTGAAGTTAAAGTACTGGTAAATGGGAAACATACAGAAAATGGGAAACAATCTCTGCAGCTGGGTTCTGACCCTGTCAGACATGCTTATACTCACTCTGGTTCTTTCTCAGAGCTTCTACTAAGTGCAATATTGGAGGCTTCTTTAAGCCTTAAAATAAAACCTTGACTTAAGGGAAAGCTTTGCATCCTAATTATGTTTTCTGATTAGTCTCAGCAATAAATATGTTAGAGACTGCTCTCCCAGTGTTCAGGGCACACAGCAGCCCCAAACTGCCTCCTTCAGCCTTGGTGACTCATACAGAGAGGCCAGTTCTCAAGATTTCAATCTCTTGATGATCTTAGAAAGCCCCTTAGGTTAGTGGCCACCCACGCGATCCAGTAGCCAAATGAAAATTGAATTCATTATGAAAAGATTCTGTTGCAGAAAGGCCAACAGCAGACTAAGGGGTTTCTTGGAAATGTGTTTCATACCTGTTCCGTTAGTAGCCTGTCTTTTTAGCCTTCTCAGGACTGTGAAATTCAGGCCAAAAAAGGAGCACAGTGTTCCAAGAAAATGAAGGAAATTGGGCAATGCTGATTGCTGGTATATGCTACTGTCTCTCTGGAGATCCTTTTGATCATGTTAAAGAGGTAGGAATTTTTAAAATCAGCTTTTTTTTTTGTAAATCTTCAGACTTAATTATTTTTCCTCTGCCAGTCTAATTGCAAAAATAATAACAGCTCTTTTGATGGATCCTGCATGATTCTTCTGCTTCAGGTAGTCTGAGGCTCTCTGATATTTTGAAAATACTCTGAATGTTTATAATTGCAGAATTGAAGAAAATTCAGTACACAAAATGAATATGGAAATGAGTCCATAGTTTGATAACTGGTGGTTCATTTGAGAGGCAATGGAGAGCAGGCAGTTTTCTACAGGAGCTATGGGCTTAGGTGGTATCAAAAAAGAAGCTAAACCTTTCCTGTTCAGGAAGGAGGTGGTGGCAGAGGAGTGATACATGTTGGCATATGGAGCTTAGTGAAGTAATGTAGGGATTTTTGATAAGGGCTGGAGGAACAGCCTGCAGGTCTTCTTGGTAGCTGTTTTGGCTCATAACTTTTTGCTGGTTCACTGATCATGTAACTATTCACTCTCTTTCCCCATCTTAGAAACATACTCCTATGTTTGTAAAATATTTCTACATATCTACATTGATGCTGTCGTACTGTTTTTCACATTTTGGGGTTTGTCTTATCTGCCTACTACAATGCCATAACGCAGAATTATTCTGCACAGCTTGCTGCTCTAAGTGATACTTCTTCATTTCATTCTTTGGTGGCTGCAGCAAATTTTTGTGCTGTCTGGCTTATGTTTTCTTTGTTTGTTTTACCCTTTTCCCTTTTTTTTCAAGAAATCTTTAAACATGTGTTCCTGACAGCTATTTACAGAATTACAGAATACCCTGGGTTGGAAGGGACCTAAAGATCATTTAGTTCCAACCCCTCTGTTATGGACTGGGATACTTTTTACTAGATCAGGTTGCTCAGAGCTTCATCCAGCCTTGAACACTTCCAGGAGTGGGGCATCCACAGGTCCTATGAGCAACCTCTTCCAGTGTCACCACCCTGACAGTAAAGACTTTTTTCCTAATATCTAATCTAAACTACTGTCTTTGAGTTTGAAGCCATTTCCCCTTGTCCTGTTACCCCAGCCCCTTGTAAATAGTCCCTCTCCATCTTTCTTTTGGGCTCCCTTCAGGTTCTAGAAGGCTGCAATTAGGTCACCTTCTCTTTTCTGGGCTGAGCATTCCCAATTCTCTCAGCCTTTCCTCCTAGGAGAGGTGCTTCATCACTCTGATCATCTCAGTGGCTTCCTCTAGACCTGCTCCAACATGGTCCTTGTCCTTCCTGTGTTGGGACCCCAGAGCTGGATGCAGCACTGCAGGTGGGGTCTCTCCAGGGTGGAGTAGAGGGGCAGAATCCCCTCCATGGTGCTTTGGATGCAACCCAGAACATGGTTGGTTTCTGGGCTGAGTGCACATGGCTGGCTCATGTCCAGCCTGTCACCCAGAGCACTCCCAGGTCCTTCTGGGCATGGCTGCTCTCCATCTGTTCATCCCCCAGCCTGGATTGATGCCAGGGGTTGCCCCGACTCAGGTGCAGCACCTTGTAGTTGGTCTTATTAAACTTTCTGAGGTTGCCATGGGCCCAGTTCTCGAGCATGTCCAGGTCCCTGTGGATGGCATCCTGTCCTTCAGGTGTGTCAACCACACCTCTCAGCTTGGGGTCGTCTGCAAATTTGCTGAAGGAACACTTGATCCCTTCATCTGTGCCATTAATGAAGATATTAAATAGCACTGGTACCAATACAGACCCCTAAGGGACACTGCTTGCCACTGGTGTCCATCAGGACTCTGAGCTGTTGATCACTGTCCTCTTTTGTAATGTTCCTTTATGGACAATTTCCCCTCTCAATAGCAACCTGTTCTGGTTAGTTTTGACAGGTCAGAGGCAAAACCTTGTTGGTTTCCTGGGCAGTCTCCTGACAGGATGAGGCTGTTTGCTAGTGAACAGCCCAGCTGGGCACAGGCTCTACAGGCAGGAATTAACAGTGCTCATTTAACAGTGTTAAAGATTACTTTCCTTTACTGAGTATCTCATACTGCTTCTGGCTGTTGCATCTTTCAGGAGGAGGATGAAGCCCATTGTGCTCTGAAGGGCTAATGGGTTTGATCTGTGAATAGTAAATTCTGGGGATTAGTGGATGGGTTAAATCCCACTACTCAGCCCAATCACCTCTAATCTTATTACAGTGCTCAGCTGATTAAAATCAATGGTGATTCTAATGGGGATACAGCTTTACCTAACCCATTTGCAGATCTTCATTGACACAGTTTTGGAAGCTGCCCTGTGCTGTGTGATTCACTTTGTTGCCCTGTACCTTACACAGCTGAACCTTTCAAGAACTTAGTGTGTAAGCATCAGTAATAATAGTATTTAATTGACTGGAACAGTGCTTGGATTTTACCCTCCTACTTTGCTGTAATAAAATCCTTGTTAATCGGAATATGTTCCCATGGTTTCTCTTGAAAATTTAAAATCCTTGAAAAAAGAAAGAGGAAGTGAGTGTATTTGTTACGGGGGAGAAACTTGCTGGCTTGCCCAAAATCAGTGCATCTAGAAGATTAATGCATTTAAATAGCAAATGAAACACTGCCAGTATTTACTCTCTCTTCTATTACTAATGACCCTGGGATATGACTGATCCGATTGGTGCCACGTCCATCAGGAGAAAGTCCCAGTGCTAAATAGTGCAGTGGATGTGACAGCCTGTTAGTGCTACATGTGCCATCCTTACCTGGGGACAAATAATCCCTTGGATAGGCTGGAAGCTTTCAAGCACCTGTGCAGCCTTGAAGGTTTTCTTGGTTTTGTTACTTCTGCAAGCTTGTGAATGCTGCTCAGTGAAGGTCTGTGCTCAGATAAATTGGTATTGGTGCACTGAGAAGACAGAAGAACATGGGTCTGGAGGAGACTTACGTGGGATCATAGCACAGAATGATTTGGGTTGGAAGGGACCTTGAAGATCATTCTGTTCCAACCCCCTGCCATGGGCAGGGTCACCTTCCACTGCACCAGGTTGCTTCTGGCCCCATTCAGCCTGGTCTTAAACACTTCCAGGGATGGGGTATCCATAACTTCTCTGGGCAGCCTGTTCCAGTGCCTCACCACCCTCTGAGTAAAGAATTTCTTCCCAACATCTAAACTAAATCTCTCCTCTTTTAGTTTTAAGCCATTCCCCCTTATCCTATCACTGTCTGCTTGTGTGGGAAGCCTCCCCCTCCTTTTATATAAGCCCACTTTAAGTACTGGAAGGCCTCAATGAGGTCTCTGGAGCCTTCTATTCTCCATGCTGAATAACCCCAGAGATAATGAGTCAGCTGCAGAGTGGAAAGAGGGTTAGGATCCCCTGACTCCTATGCTTTATTCCAATTTCTTGACCATCCGCTCATCATTTTTTTATGGCTCAAGGCTGGGCTCCTACATGCAGTTACTTTAATGCTGTAGAGCTCATCTGTTTGGGAATTTTAACTATGGCTGATATCCACCTCCCACTTAATTTCCAAAAAAGTTCATGGAATTACACATTCCAGTCTTTGTAGCCAGAGCTTGGTTTCCTGCAAGCTGCCTGGCTGCTGGGAACAGGAGTCCATGTACTGCCCAGCCCTAGGAGTGGGAAAGGACTCTTTCCTGAGTCAGAGCTTCTCTGGGGTTGTGTAAAAATTAAATTCTCTGATTTGTAGGGACCATCACTCTTGATGCAGGAAAAAAATTACATTTTTCAACAAAAAGGCCCTGAAAATCTCTCGAGGGTCAGTACCATATCTCAGTATTGGATATTGCCCTGTTGCAGTGATGTTCCTCGAATGCTCTGCCACCTTTTGGCCCCACTAAGACTCTTCATTTCAGTGTTGAGAGCTGGGGGTAACAGAAGAGATATCACACACTTTCAAGGTGGGTGGGACTAAAATAGAACCTTTTCTGCCCTTCCTTTTCACCATGAGAAACCCAGCCCTCTTTGAGAGGTCAGACAAGTCAATGTCTGCCTATTGAAATTGCTGCTGGAGAGAGACCAAGGGTGTTGAATGCCTTCTTATCTTTCATTCTACATCAAATGTTTTCAGTGTTGTAAATCGCTACCACCTTCTCCACATTCACCTTTGGCCATTACTTCTGTTCCCTTCTTGAAGTGGGCTGTGGTTGTCTGTATGTCAGCCTGTGTGTAGCTGTGCCTCATATCCATTCTGAAGGAGAACTGAATGGGGCATGTTAGGATTTTGAGGTTTTTTTATAAGCTTTAACTTGTCTCAATTCAGATGGATGCTGAATCTTACCAGTCATCATATGTGCCCAGCAGTTCTGTCTGTGTGTGTGTGCATGTCCATAAGTTGTGTTTGAACTTGGATTTCTTAATTCCAAGGAGACGTCTGTTGCAATCCTTAGGGGAGGACCCTGGACAACTTCACTACTTCCCTTGTACCTTAGAAAATTATATTAATCAAAGGATTTGGTGCCAGAACTCCTTTTTCTGCCAACTGCTAATTGCTGGGCACTTCGGAGCAGACATTGCAGGGAGTTGTTGCCCACTGGGGTTTCTCCATTGTTTCTCCCAGAAGCTGACGTAAAATTAACCAAGGTACTGAGAATGAGGGCAGCATGCTTGGGAGAGAAGGGGGAATTATGCAAAAACCTGGCTGATTTTTTAGAGAAGAGGGATCAAACTAAGGAGCTTTACCAACACGAAGCAGTGTTGGGGTCACTGACCTCTGCCAAGATATATGCCAAGTCTGTGGCTGGCTGCCTGCCTGTTGTATTATTCTGATGGATTTTTCTATATAAAGCACTTTTTCATTAAAGAATATTTGTATTGCATTCAACTCAGGCTGCAAAAATATCTGTTATTTAAAAAATATTGAAACTCAAATCTTTCATGTTGTACTTAGTAGGATTTTTGATTGTGATCCAACCTATTCAAATAGTGGTAGCTGTCTTAATGAGACCTACACTCATTAAATAGTCCATGTATCCTGCTGAAGTTTTAAAGTCATCCACTGAATTTGTAGAGGTCACTGGCTGAACACTCAGAAACAGAACTTGTTTGAAGTGGTAAAGCAACTTTTGGTGACCATGACATCATAGGAGACTATATAAAGGAATACAGAGAGGCTATTTTGATTTCTGAATTTTAATGACCAAATGAAATCAAGTTGGGAATTGAAAAAGCAGGGTAAAAAAGTAAGAGAAGTCCATCCATGAATAAAAGAGTAGGATTGAGATGATGGCATATGCTAGTTCCAAGAGCTGATTATCATATGCTTCAGACAAGTTCCTTCCCTGCAGACAAAATCTCCTCTTTGATGCAACAGTTTTAAAATGTAAATCATGTCCAGGTGAATTTAAACATTTAAAGGCTATTTATCTGATGCAGTTAAAACGTGAATTATTAAAATAAGCTTAAATGCTGTCATCTCTTGCATGTAAATTCAAGTCTGCTTTCTTTCCAGTTTGATACAAATTTTAAGTTTAAAAAACCCAAACATCTAGCACCATTTCGTAACACAAAAAGAAGTCAGGAGGAGTAAGGTGTGCTTACCTTGTTCCTTAAACAGATGTGTTTTGTGTGATCACTGAACCATCTGGTTCAGGACACTGGGAAACAGAGAGGGATGGTTGCTCAGCCTGTCCTGTTGGCTGTCCCTGTTGCTAAATCTGAAACCACAGCTAGAGGTCTCCCAGTAATTTTAAAGATCCGGGATTTTTGGATTTTTTTAACGCCACCCAGGCTGGTAGCAAATAGTGTGCATCTATGGCAGGGAAACTAGTTTTCTCTTTGAACTATCTGTGTTTCTTTAGTTTGAGGAGAATGGAGTTTCAGTTCCTGGGGTTCTTAATAGGAATTTTCATTCTAAGTTAGATACCTCTTTTTCGCTGTCTGAAGTTCTGTCTGATTAGAGTGGCTGATGCCTTGTGAATTACTGAAGCCAGGCCCACTGCTTTGTAGTCTCTGAATGCAGCTCCAAAATCCTGGTTTTAAAATATTATGAAGCATTAGTTTCAAACTGTAGCAGTTCATAAAGTATCTGCTAAAATCTTGATCTACTCAAACTGTGAAGCCAAAGAGAAATAAGGTACTGTGTAGCATGTCCTTATTTTAAGGACTGGTGTGTTTTTTTTCATGACCTGAAGCACTTTAAATGATCCTGAAGAGCACTACTACTTTTCCAAGTTTATCCTATGTCTCTGAGGAGACCTCTCTGGACAATCTCTTCTGTTGTTTCTCTTTGCAGGGAGGAAAGGTTTGGAAATTGTGGTTTCAAACTCAGTTGTGCCTGCTTGCTGTGTTTTGGTTCTCAGTGGATTAGAGGAATACTGGATTGTAGAGTATGGGATTACTGTGTGTGTGCCTTGGAGGAATATTTATGCTCTGTTAATGCATGTTTACGTCTTGCAGAATGAGCTGCTAGCTTTTTTGGCTGTGGACATCCATGTTTCATGCTGGGGATGTGATACCTGGAAGACCCCAAACAAAAAAGCCGCACTAATGCTCTGAAATCTTTTAATGTGTTCAATCTCCTTTGGGATCTTGGCTTGCAAATTTGGGGGTGTTGGGCATTAGAATAATGTGTTGGAACCAAAGCCTAAACTACTGCTGTTATTCCATAGGAGACGTAAAAGTAGAACTTTATTTCTCCTCACTGGGCATTGACCAGATGCTGCTGCTGTAGGAGCCTGTAAGGACTGCATCTTTACTCTCTTATCTGTTCTTCCTGACTTGCCTGTAACAAACCTGTAAGCTTTTTTCTTTACTTGCTGCCTCTCCATTCAAAATTGTTTTGTCCACATAAAAAAAAAAAAATTGCCCAGAGGCACAAGTATAAGTGCCCTTAAATAATTTTCTTTCCCGGTGAGACCAAAGCAACATGTCTGCAGCTCAAGTCCTTTTTCTACTCCTTTTCCTGTGTGCTGTCAGACCCATAGCACTCTGCTTTGTCATGGAGTAAGAATGTGTAGAGGTCAGTCACTGCATCCCAGCTGAGGAGCAGGGGACTTCCAGCTCTGGGAACACAGCTTCCTTAGGCTCTCTAACACACCTTTAGTAACCAGCTCATTAAACTCAGGGAGAAGCAATTACATGGTGGGATTTTGACACATAAGACTGATGTAACAAAATTCACAAATAAGTGCCCATTTTGTGGTCAATTGTGTATTTAACTACTGAAAGGAGAGCCTGTTAGTGGGAAAAAACGGGGTTTGGAACTGTAATATTTTTCCAAATCTCTTTTGCAATGTGTGTACTTCCTCCCCATTCTGGGGGATTCCACACTGGAGTTTTTTTACTGAAAGCATTGGGTGTGTTGTGAGTGCTTATGTTGTTTCAAACATGTATCTGTACAGTAAGTCAGTACAGCTGTTGGGTAAAAACGGGCCCATGTTTATTTCTTAATTTTAATGAAACAAAGACTGGTAAATTAAAGAACTTTCATGACTGAAGACAACACAGAAAACTCTGCTGATAAAGACTGCTTACTACTGAAAGCCTGTCTTGTAGCACCAGGTTAATTTCTCACTGATATCCCTGTTCGGGTATTTTGGAAATGCTGCAGAACTCATAACTCTGGTGAAGTTTAGTGATGAAAACTCTTTTTCCATTTTACAGAAAAATCTCCTTTTCCAAGCTTCCCAACAAATCTTGAACATTCCACAGATCTATGAAAATGATGGATCCCATCAGTCGAATGAAAACATTAGCTAATAAAATCGGATTAAAGTTGATTTAAAACAGGACCCTGTAATTAGGAAATTCTTGCAGAGTTGGGTGAACTTGTCATTGTAACATCCTCAGGCTACAAGCAGGGTTTGACAGCCCTGCTGGGACAGAATTTGAAGTTGTTAAGCTTTACTAAAACACTTGTTTTTCTGACAGCTCAACAAATTACATCCATAAAAGGCATAATGTACAGATAGATATTGTGGACTGTCCGTGCCTGATTGTGGTCTGCTTGGCACTGGTTTTTTGATCACCTGTTATATAATCCCTGTTTGAAGCTCGTTCTCCTCTGTGGATGGAAGGAAGTGAAGGGCACTGCTTTTGTATTCCAAGGTACCCTTTTGCTTCCAAGGAGACAAACTACTCATGGATTAAAGTTGGGAAGTATTGCTAGACTATTGTCTAGTATCTTTCTCTAGATGGAATTAAAAGGATATCAAAGGAAAAGTCAGGAGATGCAAACATCTGTTTTCATAAATCTATTGCAGCTGGAATTAGAATGTAGTCACCCATAGGTACTTTGAGCTGACATAGTGCCATTAATTTGTTCCTCCTCTCAATACTAAGAGTTCTTACAAAGAAATAAAAAGGCTAAGGTTAGTAATGACAAGTTCTTCATTTAAAGAAAGGCATAAGAAAAGAAACCTCAGTGACGCAAAATTCTTTCAGAGCTGATGTAGAGCCCCCACTGTTAAAATGAAGGTCTTAATGCAGCTTTAATGGAGCAGAAAGAAATTCTTTAAGAGTGGTTTTGAGTAAGAAGATCAATGCCAAATGCATTATTGGACTTTATGAGCTGCTTGAATCTGTAAGGTGCTCTGAAAGGGAAAAGCATGATACAAGGTCAGTCAAAATTACTTTAGAAAGTGCTGCCTTGCTAAAATGTGTTCATTATGTTCCTCAGCCTCCCTTTAAAATTCTTGGTGCTTTACTTTCCAAGGTATGCAATGGTTTGGTTTGGGTTTCTTTTTATGGGCTGCGGGAAGATGTGTTGGAAGTTACAGAATGATTTATTTTGGGTGTCCATACAAGGGTATATCCTGGTATGGTGCTGTCAGCTTTTGGCACAGGAGGTCAGGGCTTGGGGCTGATGGGCATAGTCAACATGCAAATAGCAGTGAGAGTGCAGTTATAGCCCCAGTGTGCTCCCTCTGTCTACATTCTTTTGGGAAATAAAAATGCTGTTTTCAGTGTATTGCATGACGTAAGTCTGAAGCTTGGACTCAACAGATCCTAGCACCATCTGTTGTCAAGACACCTCTTGATGGCAAGAGTGAGACAAAAAACCTGCCCCAGTAGCCTGTATTTCTGCCAGCTTGGTTATACCAATATCACTGTCTGTAGGCTGTAAACTGAGTCAGGGAACAGAATTGGATTTTAAAAATTATCCCCCTCTAATGGTTATTTTTGAGTGTTGTTCATTCCCCATGCCACCCCCACAGCTCCTGGTACAGGAGCAGCAGCAGGGCCACTGGCACTCCTCTTGCCAGGAAAGCTGAAATGCAGAGCACTTCTGTCTCATTAAATGACATAGCCTCTATTGATGCCTGTCACTCACTGCACAATCCTTCAGCTTTGAATTTTAAAGCATAAATCCTTGCTGTCACAGCTAAAGGATGAGGGGTGAAAGTTAGAAGCAGACTCTTACAGCTTAATCAATGATGCAGCCCTGTGGGGGGCAATCAAGCTGTCAGTGTATGTCACAGTGGGTCTTCTATACTGGGTCACTCACCCTTAGGCATCTGGAAAGAGCTGGGTTGGTGCAGCAGGTGGTCGTGGTTCATGCACATGTGCTGTTCCCTGGTCCAGGCTCCTGGAAGTGATTTCTTCTTCCTTAGCTCTTTTTCCTTAGACAACTTTCTCAAGGGAAAAGCTGCAGTTACCTGAGAGGCAGTTGTGAAAGTGGCTATGATGTGCTAAGGGAGGTGGAAGAGGCAGCAAGGACAAGGCACACAGGAGTGACAGATTTGTTATTCTCTGGTAACTAAATGGGGTAGGGAAGATGCTGTACTAGGGTGTGATTCTGAGCGCTGTTAAACCCCTGGCAGATAAGGAACTAAGGACTGCACTATTTCGAGCCATTGATGGACAGCATGAGCTAAACCAGAGCTTTTGTGAAGGGAAGTTGGGTTTTACAAACAACAAATTATTAGTAGTAAGCAGCAGCAGGATAAAAGAGATTGTTTATATGGCTCTGTAACTAGTTATAGCATCAGAGGTAAAGATGAAATGATTGGTTTTCTTGATGAAGAGGAAGTGTTAGTGCAGTTTCCTGTTTGTCTGAGCTGAGAATTTTAATCTAATCAAGTGCAGTGAAAACCAGAATCTGACAGAAACGCAGAAGGACTTTGTGATGGTGAGTGTTCAACTGTAAGATGAAATACTTTGAGGGAAAACGTGGAGTCAGAAACAAATAAATATGTGATCTGAGTCAGTGATGTATCGGAGCTGAGAGAGTTGAACTCTGGTTACTAGAAAGGTAGATATGGCCTCTGGTGAGAGGGAATTGATCTTGCAACACAGTAGGTACTTAGAGAAATCTTGGAAATTGCCCAGTTTCTGAGGAGAGTTTAGGCTTAAACCTGGGGTGGTACTGCTATTCAGCAAATCCCAATGCCAACAAGGAGTAGAGGGGTCCACACTGAGACTAGTCGGTGCATAGACATTGACAAGCACTTAAGGAAAGTGAACCCTTTGAATAAACTGGTCTGCAAGCTTGGTATCTTCCCCAGAGTTTATTCAAGAAACAGCTTTCTACAGCTTTGCACTCAATTGTTAATTGCATGAGATCATCCTCTACCCACTCAGGCCACGAGAACACACTTTCTATTAGAGAGACCCGGTTTTTTTTTTTTATGTAAGCTGAAATAACAGGTTTTGGATTTGATAGTTTCTGAGAAGCAACTTTCACATCTGGGGGGAATTCAGAGCACTTCTAGCTCCATCACTTCAAGAATCTGTTATCCATCTCTGACTCACCAGCTGTAGCTGATGATCCTGCATGCCGCCTTTGGGTTACCAGTGTGAGTGAGGGGATGGAGAAAAGAAGGAATTTAAAGCTTGCCTTGTTTAGCCTAGCTAAACAAAGGACAAAATCAATATATTTGTTCTCTGTAATGAATAAGAAGGCTAGACCTGAGAAAAGAGAAGAGCCGAGTAAAGAACAATATTAGAGCAAGAATGAATTGGTCTAAAGTGGCTATGGATGTATTTCTGCTGGAGGTGTGGGGGAAGGTTCTTTCACCCTTACAGCAGTCAGGTCTGGAATGGCATGGCAGTCAGTCATGGGAACAAGATCACAGCAAGATGATGCTTATAAAAGGGGCTGTAAAGCAATTTGTCTATAGCAAATGCCATATAACTCATCCAATCCTGCTACTGTGTGAAAAGGTAAGATAAAAGCTGTAAATAAATTAGTGTTTAGACCAGTGTTATCATCTTGGAAAATGGGGAGTAGAAAATTGTTTTTACTGAGGGGATGAGCTGCATACCCAGTTAAACTTCCCAGACAAACACAACCTCATTAGAGGTATGCTCGGCTGCTTATTCATTTGTGGCATTTGTGATTAAATGTTTAGGAAGACAAGACTCATTTAGTACTCCCTGGTGAGCATTTGGTTCAGGCAATATGATTTTGATGGAAAAGCAGCTGTTGACCAACAGTTAATTTAGCTGTATTGCAAAAGAAAGAGCTGATCACAAGCAGTTGATAACAAACTAAAAGAAGAGGATAAGCTCCAATCACTCCTACCAAGGAGGAGCTGGGAAATGCTCTCACTTCCTCCTCCTTTACTACCAGCTCATAAGCTGCTAGCTGGGAACAAACTCATATTTTTTTGCTGAGGCTCAGGATCCTGCCTAGGTGAATAGCCTGTCATGTCTAATTACTCTTTAAGAACTAGGATGAAATTTGGGCAAACTGAAGGTGATGAGAGAGAAATATGCAGGGTAGTTAGCTGCTGTGAAGCATTCAATTACAATGCCTTTGGGGAATTTGATTGGAATAGATTTTTTATATTCTATAATGTGTGTGGTATTGCTTTATTAAGTGCAGTTATTATTTGGCCCCTGACCAGTGTTGCTAAAGGTTCTTGAAAGAAGTGGTAGGCTGTGATGCTGCTACCAGGAGATCTATGGATGTAAATGTAACTTTGTATCATGTCTTTAGAATTTTTGAAACTGAGCAGGATTATTTCTGATAAAGAACAATCTCAGAGCAGTGAAGGTAGAATGAGCATTCCCCCTCATTTTACTCTCAGTACAGGATTGCAAGTTTAGCCAGTGCTGATGTTGCAGACACAATGCTGATAGAATTCTTTTCTAGTGATTGAAACTGATGTTCTGATTGCAATTTGTAGGCATTCTGTTAATCCTAACCACATACTCTTCTCATTTTTATCATAATTTTCTTTTGTTGTTTCAGTAGATGGTAATCTTATTTTCATTTCATAATAACGTGGTACACAGCCTAGACAGACACCATTCAAGAAACTTCTGCTTTTGATGTAGATACAGATAAGAATACTATCAGCAGGAGTATTTAAGTGCCTGTGATGCCCTGATATTCAACAAAGTAGGGCTATCTCTAAGGGTCCCTCTAGTACTTTCTGAATTTAATTTTCTTTTCAGTGTCTCAAACTCAACACTTAAAGGCCTTGGCCATAATTATTCTCTTTGGAAAGTTGCAGGAATTCTGTATGTGCATCTAAGGAAAAAGTTTCACCCTCCACTAATGAGAATCAAAAAGAAAAGGATTTCAGTAGTTATGGTAGGCTGTGATTAAATACTTATCACATAAATCTGTGCAGCTCAGAGGCAATAAAATTAAGAAGCAGATGGTGAAAAATAAATATGCTATAGATTGAATTTGCTGCTAATAATCATGAGCCTGTTTGAGCCAAGTGCTTTTTCCCTTCATGCATGCCTTGGGAAGTGCTGAAGCAATGAGTTACTCTTCTTACCAAGAGCAAAGGGTAACATCTACTGCTGTATTTTCTAGTCAGTGTGTTTTTATTGGATGTAAAACAGTTGCAAAGAAAGTAATAGAAATACCACATGACTGAGAAAAAGGATTCTGCAGATTTTATTGCATTCATCCAATTACTGACATTGCAGCCCGACTGTAAATCTTTGGACACAGACTGGCTTCTTGTGAGGTTTCTCAGTTGCCTCCCATAGGAATTGCCAGACAAGGTCATAACTGAGGTCTGTTCAACCCACCATCCTATCTTCAACAGTGATAGGGACCAAATGCTTCAGGGAAGCATGGAGCAGGGATTTCTATATGTTAGGACCCATTTTCCTACTAGATCTCATCCTGGTCTGCAGTACAGAAGATTGGATGTACAAAGCATTGTGATTCTCAATGTTTGATGCTGCTGATGCTCTTCAAAAGACCTTCTGGATGAGAAAGCAGGAACCTTGGAGGACACTCAGCTCCTCTCTGGTGACTCAGCACGAATCTAAATTTTTTTGAGCTTGTTTTTTCCTGAAGGGGTATTTTGGATAGTGGTACAGTGCCATCTGTAGGGAAGTAGTTAAAGAAGCACAGAAAGACATAAACTGGAGTGACTGTACGAATACAGGTGGTAAAGGGTAAGTCCAGCTGATTCCCATTCAGCCACTGTACACTGTATTACATACACACTTGGATTTTAGTGGGAATAAGCTACACTTGTGCACCCATTAGGCTCAGTGCTGCTTGTTGGCCCCAGGATACCCCATATATGAAAGTCTGACAGCCAACCTGAACTAAATCAAAACGTTGATCAGAAGATGAAGAGTTTATAAATGGGGCTGAAAGTTCTAAGTACCTGGAGTTTCAGTAATATTTTCTTGTGTAGTTTATTTAAGTGAAATACTGGTGTAGCAAAAATGTAACTTCTCTGCCTAGGTTCTGGTGTGAATTTAGCAAAAGCATGAAGTCCTCATGGAAATCCATAGATGTGCTTGGCATAGACTGGCAAAAAACAAGATTATGGCTTTAAATGTCCCTCACATGGTCATGCAGTGCTGGTGATACAGACTGTGACATTACCACTGTAGCTGAGCCTGAACACAACCCATACATTCCTTTCATTCACTTTGCAGGTCCTTGCTGAGTGGGCACCTGAGGGCTGTTTCTAAGAATTTGAGGGGTATAATAACCCAGGGGAGAAAGTTTCACTTGATGCTGCTGGGACAAATATAGATGATGCTAAATAAAGAGGAATGCAGGCTGAGATCATCTGCAACATGGGAAATAAAAATGCTTTGCAATCATAAGTGACAAATAAAGTTTCTCTTGCAAGAATATCAGTCATCTCTTTCAAGAATATCAGCCATCTAAAGAACTTCTCTTCACCTTTTGCCTCAAATATATTTGTATATAGGAAGGTTAAGATGGTACTTCCCAGACAACATGCCTGTTTTTTTTCATTTGCTCAGATGTCAGCTTTGTCTTTTCCAGTTGTCTTTATATGTGAGGCTCTGAAAACGCATGTCAGATATTACCCTTGTATCTCACAGAATTGTTCTAGCAAGAATTATGCAACTTTTCAGGCAAGCCCTCCAGACCCCTGACTGGGGGCATATGAAGTATTGGTGTAGAAACTGCCATTTAAAATGTTCTGTTGATCCCAGTGTGCTAAACAGTGTCTTAAATGCTAAATGCCCTCATCACTTTGAGAGAGGGCTCTTAACAAGGGCTGGCAAGTGACAAGAGGGAACTTGTCATCTTAACCTGGGTGCCCTGTGTAGCTGTAAAGAGGCTGCAGAGTAGACTGTGGTCTGCAGCAGAACCAAAGCATTTCAGGCTGTGTGCCTGCCTGATTAAATGCAATTACTCTTAGTACTGAAATGGCATTTTCCATGCTGAGGATGGAGTTAAGTACCTGCACAGGTGCTGCCTGGACCTCAGATTTCCTGGCTCTCCGATGTTTGATGTATTGAAGAAGGCAATGCTTCCCCCTTGCTTGACTCCTGCCCTCTGTCCCCTGGACCTGCACTGAACTGGCACATTTTATCATCACTGAAGAACATGTTCTCATGCCTGACATTCCTGGAGAATTGGAGGTGGTTTTATACAAGTTCCTTTCAGAGCTCCTAAAGACTTTCTCGTGGATCCTGTGAGGTAGTTGAATGTTTTTCCAGACCTCTACAGGACCACCTGAAGGCAATAGCTCTACATTTCCTTTTCATTTATCTTAAGGTCCCTGATAGTGGATTCTTCCAAGGGAGGAGTTTTGCACCTTGTGTATGTGCGGAGTAGTGTTCTGAAGGAAGCACTTAGGTGAAAACCTTTACTCCCCAAGTAGAAGGGACAAAACATTAGGTAGGAGCTCTTTGGATGGGAATGCAGGGCTCTTTCTGTTGACAGAAGTCTGCTTATGCTTTGATTCAGTTTCTTCAGGAGAAAGAGGAAAGCTGTCAGCTTCCAGGAAAGTAAAAGGAATTTTCTAGCTATCCTTTTGATGCTTGAGATTACCCAAAAGTTACTGCTCTGACAAGGATGCCTGTGATATTGTTAATGCAAAACTGCATTTTAGTGAAATCTTGCTAGTGAGCAGTTGGGAGTATGCAAGCCATGCTGAGTGATTCTGTCTTCCATCTTAGTTAAAAAACAGCTTAGAAATTCTAGTTTAAAGCATTGATGATTCTGTGTTTTAATGACAAATCTTACAAAGTTAGGTTCAAACCAACAAATCGATATTTGAATAGACAGACTATTTTTTGAAAGCCAGATTTCAAGTTAACTTGGGATCTGCATGGGAAAATTGGGTTTTTCTTCTCTGTTACAGAGTCATACCTACCAATTTTCTTGCTGATGGGATGTTTTATAAATTAGTGTGTTTTGCAAGAGAGGGTCAGGAAAGTGTCAGCTTAAGGTTTATGATAGGAGCCCAGTGATGTCTTGGCTCTGGAGGGACTCTACTGTTCTTCACAGTGAGATTCAAGGACTGTAGATTCCCTGGTGGGTCAGGGACAGTGGGCTTCAGCATCCCTCACCTGAGACTCAGCACAGGGTGGGCTGCAAAGGGAGGGTGCAGATGTGGACGGGGTGGAGTCCTCTGGCTGGAAGGTCACTGACTTCTCAGAAGCTGCGTGACCGCTGGGAGCAGAACAGCCGTGAGCTCTGAAGCCTCAATGCCTACCGAGACGGGGAAAAAAAGTAGTGCACCCTGACGCCAGCAGTGCAAGACTAAATGGCTGTGAATGGAACAACTTACCAGCAACATTTTCCATTTGCAGCTCCATGTTGAGGTAATTAGCCCAAATGAACTCAAACTGCTGGAAAACTGCAAGAGCAGTGGAAAATAAAAAGGTCACTATGCATTGCAGGGGTTAAACAGCTGGACTTGAATACCTGCAGCGCTCTCTGCATTAAAGGGAAAACTGCAGTCATTCAGTAGGTCTAATAACTCACAAAAGAACTTCTGAGATGCTTATAACTTTTGCTTGCTTCTCTTAATTTCATTGCTTGAATTAGAATTGTTTATACTTCTTTATAAGTTTGCCTTTAGCTTTATGGTTGGTGAAAATTCATCAGGGAAGAGTTCAGTCTACCCAATAATTATGCATATTAGACCCTGGTTTCAATAACCATGCCAAAAGTAACAAACAGCACAGTGGCCCCTCTTCAGCACCCTCTTCCCACCAGCCTCATGGCAAATAACTCTATTTTTAAGATAGTTTAAAATATTTTCTAAAAAGAGGACAAAGCAGTATGTGTAAGTTGACATTTTCCATTAGTTTTTTGCTCAAAGATTACTTCTTTAAAAGGCCAAAATTGTGAATTTTTGCTTTGAAATTCTGTTTTGGCTTAGTTAGAAATATGGTATTTAGCACTGGTTAAGTGAATGGGGGAACAGGTGTAGAAGGGTATGTCTTGAGTGTGTTTTTCTGTCATAAACTTTGTAGAGTGTTTCCCATGGAGGAGACTAAGCTCACAGGTATCAATTGATGCTGTTGCTTTCTGAAACTAAGAAGAGGATTAGAGTAAAGAGGCTTTCAGTAACTGAGCATAATTGCACTAGAGCCCTTCATAGTAGAAATAGAAAACTGCTGATGAGAAGTTCTGAGGGGATAGGAAGGGGTATTGGATTTGGAAAGCAAACTTACATGTGCACATACTCTTGCTTAAAATCTGATTCTCTCTAAGTCTGCTAAAGGGAAAGTGTGAACAGTTGTATTGTTTGACCTACTGTGCTGTTGCTCTCACACAGACTGGAGGCTTTGCTTTGCTATCTCTGTTTACCTGGGGATGTGTTATTTTTAGAGAAGTGGAGCTAGTAAAGAGAGCTGCTGGTTTTGTCCATTTGATAATTCTTTCCTTTGTTTAATTTGTCTGTTCTTTAATCCAGTGCAACTGTTTTTACCACTGTAGATGTGTTCTTTACCATGAGCAGCTCTACAGTTTTCAGCCTGAGTACTGAGGACAGTAAAAGTGAAGAAGTGATCTACAAGCCCTCAAGTAGAGCCCTCTCTTCCTTTGTGTCCTCTCACCCCTCTTCAGTTCACATTTGTTGCTAGGAGGTGGAGTTTGCACCTTGTCTGTGCCTTGGTTTCCCCCCCTACAGCATGTGATAGGCTTGTGACAAGCAGTTCTCATCATTTCCAGTGAGGGATTATAAGGAGAGCAAATTCATATGCAGCTCAATTTTGTAGAAACATGGAGGGAAAAATCAGGGGCTGTATCTATTGTCCTGTTAGAGACAAGTGAGCCATGACAGATTTCTCATCAGCTCTTGAGTGTTCTTACAGCCCCAAGGCTCCTCTTACAGGGAGGTGTTTCTCCCTGAAAATTTACCAAAAAAACAGAGCCAGAGTCAATGGTGGTGCTTTGAACTGTATTTCCAAGGGGCTCTGTCTCAATAGTGTGGGTTTTCTCTCAGAAGGTCTTGCTCTAAATTACTTCTGGCAGCTGCAGCTACTCATAAGCCAGAGAGTCCTTAACATGTCCTAGTTGACCTTTCAGCTTGTTACAGAACAAGGAGACTTGCATCCTTACTGCATGCAACAGAGCAATTGATAACCACCTGATACATGTCTGGTGTTCCCAGATACTAATAAAATACAGAAAATTCTTGGTAATGGTTAATTGCAAGCTTACTGCATGCCCTTCTTTGAAGGAACAGTAATAAAAAAATAGCATCCTCTTCTGGTATGTGTAAAGAAAAGTCATCAGTTTGAAATATGGTTGGTTGTATCTGTATGTGTACTCCTACCCTTAGGTCCTCCTCATATTTTTATGATTTAAATTTTGTGTGTGTTGTTGTGTCCCACCATGGCCACCCCAGTACTTTTCCATACCTATTCTAGTGGTGAGTCAAAATGGTGATCTTTTTTTTCCAGATGATGCAGAACCCAAAACTTGTTCTATTTTTCTTTTTTCCCAACACTTTGAGAAATGTCATTTGTTGAGGTGGGGAAAAATGTTTTGTCTACTAACAAATATTATGTGAGACTGAGTGAGTGAGAGTTCTTTTAGGAAAACAGTTGACTCTTATACTGACTTAGGCGTGATAAGAAGGCTTATCTCTGCATGCTTGAGAAGCCACAGCAGGTCCAGGGACTTCTTTCACCACATTTGCATTAGTAAGGGGCTGTTCCATCACTCTGTGTAAACTAAACCACCATGACTGACCAACTCTTCTTGCAAGAGGGATCTGTACACTTCTGCCTTTGAGTTCATGCCCATTCTGGTACAAGCTGGGATGGTGAATGAGCAGTCCTGCAGGGCACATGCTACACATGCAGTCCTTTTACCTCTGTGAATCTGTATCTGGGCAGGGAGTGAGGCATCTCCATTCAAGGACATCAGTGTGGCTACAGTGCAGTGTATCATATCCCTGCATTCAAACCTTCTCTGCCTAGAGAGCTGCAAAGAGAAATATTGGAAAATTTAAAAAACAAAAAGCATCTTTCTGCATAATTTTGGGTAATCTATCTGATAAAAATTACTTTCCCAGGTGGGATTTTCTAACATTTTCTGGTTTGTCTGGGTTTAGTGTATGTGCTAAATTTTGGCTACTCTAATATGGAAGAGAAAATATCTGTGCCTCTTCCTCAGTAATCTCAGTCAGTGAAGTTTGATTTGTTTGGTTTGCTAACCTAGTGCTGTTACACAGGACTTGCACTTCATAGAGCAAAAGTTGAACAGAGGGATTAATGAGCTGGGAGGATACCAGGGCTGGCCAGCTACCAATGACACATTTGTAATTCCCTCTCTCTCTTTGCCTGAAAATCCTAGAATGGGCTATGACTCCATGTACGAGCAATGTCCAGGAATATGTTGAAGTGGGGTAAAGCAGAAGTCTCTTGCCTTTCATTTTAGGCTATTGAGTTCCTTTCTGTGTTGTCCTCCTCAGAACTAGCAGGCTAAACCCTTTTACTTGGGATGATGTTTGTCAAAACCCCCACACACAATCCCTTCTTCCTGCAGATCCAACTCTTCTGAGAGATAGTCCCTTATCATAGAAGAGTCTGGCTTGGGACATTTAAAGGTCATCTAGTCCATGTAGCTAAAGAGCACAGCAAGCACCAAATTTCCTGCCTGCCCAATGTCGTTCCTGCCAAGCAATGATCTTGCATTGGAGTGGAGCGGGGACAGTTCACTGGAGAGCCCCCTGTAGTGAGGCTTGGGCAGCTTTCAGTCTGGTACTCTGTGTGCTGGGGCCTTCTCCCATCAGGAGCCACAGGTCACATTCCTCCTCAGCTCTTACTCTAAAGCAGGGGGCTTTGGTTGCCAAATAAGTGTTTTCAGGCAGGAAGGAATGTTTTGTGGAGGGGATTTACCTGTTAGTGGATTAGGCTATCCCAGAGTCAGTGGCCTTGCCAGCTCCAAAGAACCTGCCCACTGCTGCCTACTTTGAAAGCTTTTCTCTCTTGCCTCTCTTGCAACCACGCTCTGCAGGACTCTGCTGCTAGTGGGAAATTTGCTTGTTTCCCCAAAGTCTTGAGCACGTAAGCCTAGGAAGGATGGTGCTGATCAGGACTGCTGTTTTCAGGGATGTTGTTATATCTTCTGGATGGGAGACCAGAGCCTAGCTTCAACAGGACTTTACAGCATGTTGTTGAATCTTAAGTTGTCCCAGGACCTCTGAATGACCAACCATCAATTAACTCTGACCTCTCGTGGTTTCAAAATCTGCATCCCGATGCTGTGGTTGGACTCTGTCTCAAACCCCTGACCACAGTTGCTATTTTTGAGCAGGGATGGAAGGCTGTGATCTTCTGGAACTCATTAGCTTTCCCCACAGCCGCTCTGCCCAGCTCCTTCCCCATCCATCAGAGACATTGCTGTATTAGCATGGATGGCTCATCCTGTTCATCACTGCTGTGGCACAGCAGGGCTGCAGCTTGAGATACCTCTGCTGCCTTTGTGTGGTGCTAAAGCCTCTCCAAGTGGGCTCATTGACTTAGGAAGCAACTTCCAAGCCCAAACTGCCTGGTCTTGACGTTCTCTTCCTTCACCGTGGCTTGCCCTTCCTCTTCTGTTCATGTTTTTGTTTTTCTTTGGGACATCCAGTGGTGTGTTTGACCTCCTATGGGTCAGGGTAGAGCTACAGGCGTTCCTGTAGCTCCTTGCTCAGCAGTCTGGCTGCCCACACCATGCTTGTTTTCCCATGGCAGCTGACCACCTGCTGATGTCCAGTTCAGCCTCTCTACCGTCCGATGGCTTGGCAGAAACCCCAGGGGCTTTAGCTCTCCTTACAAAGCGCTAACTTGATTATTGGACTTGGGATTAAAATAAAGGCTCTGAGAGCACAGCACAGATCACAGCGTTAGTCCACTGAGACGTGTGCCTATCAGCAGGGGTGTGTTTCCTTTGGGTTTCATATTGGATTAGAAATGCTTTCTTTTGGGGGCCAGATTGTCATTCTCAGACACCATAGTCAGTCTTACTATCAGCCCCATGAAGACTAAATGTCTAAAGGAAGTGACAGAAATAGATGCGTTTGTTTCCAAAACAAAACCTTTTGGTCCAGAGAAAAGACACCTGCCTCTTGGGAAAGAGGAGAAAACTCCCATCTCTCCTACTTGTCTGAGCTCAAGGTCTCTTGTCCTTTGTCTTCGACTTGTTTCCCATCGCTTATCATTTACTAGAAAAACATTCCAGCGTCTGTACAATGCTAGACCACCAAAAAAGATGAAGAGATGGATGCACTGCTGCTTCTCTATTTATAGGAAAAGAGAGATGAACCAAAAATGAGATGGGAAAATTCAAATCTTTAAATGCTCTGGGAGAAATGGATGGAAAAAGGGCTGCTTTCATTGTTCACGTGGTCCAGGAGACTTTCTCGTGAATAGCTTAGCGTAACCCCATGGGCAGCTTACTCATATGACCAGGGAGATTTCTGTGTACAAACCCCCCTCTTGTTTTGATGTATCTTACTTGCTTCAGCAAGTAACTGCTACAGCAGTTGTACCTTCTTGTCCTATCCTGTTCTTAACTTCCATCTTTCTGTGCTCATCCTCCAGAGTAACTCACATACCACTGTTAGCATTACTGATCGTTTCACTCATATTCATGCTCTTCTTTCTACCTTAGTTTTGCACATTTTCATTCCAGTCATGATTTCATAATCTCTTAAACATTGAAGATATTCCTTGTCTCCTTTGAGAACAGCAGGATTCCCTAAGACATCTTTTTTTCCTGTCAGAGCAGTGAAATCTCTCTCAAGCTACTTTCTTGCTGTGTTTCCCCTTGCCATTTTTGAAACTATTTCCAGGAGTACCAGTCTTCTCTTAGACCTCCTCTGCTAATCAAGTTTTGCTATCCTTGGTGTTTGGAAAAACACATCATCTCCTATATTCGATGGAGACATTGCTTTAGTATTTGCTTGCAGATCAATGGTTGCTCTAGATTAAAGATTTGGACCTCATGCTCTCTGCTCTGCCATCAGAGGTGTTGGCTCAGACCTGTTGCAAGGGAAGAAGGAACTGTTTTCAGTCTGGGCTTTTGAAAGGGTGTTTGGTGGCAAGGTGTTAAAGTGGGAGGTGTAAGGGTAGAGTGCGATGTTGCCTTGAATGCAATGAGGAATTCAAGGCACGTGACGGAGGGTGGGAACCTTGTCATTGCAGGTGAATGCAGGGTGGCCAAGAGCTTCCCATTTGTTCTTGGGCCATTTTAAGTGTCTTTCCCCTGCACATCTAGGGCAGCATCAACC
Source organism: Buphagus erythrorhynchus (assembly GCA_013400855.1). NCBI lineage: Eukaryota > Metazoa > Chordata > Aves > Passeriformes > Sturnidae > Buphagus > Buphagus erythrorhynchus. Next base: position 38,165 of record VZTT01012984.1, on the reverse strand, counting down.
TCAGCTGTGTCCTCTGTCACAAGCTCTTTGACACTGCTCCTTTTGCTCATAAAACCTTTCCTAACATTAGCTGCAAAGCCTTCCCTCAGATCTCGTCTCTTGTGATTCTGGCAGGAAGCAGCCATTTTGCAATGGCCATGCCACCAGGCCAACTTGTTGATATTTATATCTAGTGGAATGGTACATGTGATGAAACACATCAGCGCTTGAAACAGGCATACTCTCCCTGCCATCATCTTCGTGCTCCTTCCACAGACTGCTCCCTTGCTCCCAGTGAGGTTGGGGAATGCTGGCCCCTCTCCTTCTTGCATTGCCGTGGCTCCCATGTGGATTACTGTACAGGAGCAGGCAAATTACTAGGTACTCTAATGAGCTGGGGCAGAGATGGTGGTTTGAGCACTGATTCAAATGCTCCCACAATGGAAATAACATGAATCTAACTTGCAATTCTCAGAGTTCCTCCCTTCCCTTCCCCTTCTGTGATATTTTGTTTCTGTTGATAATTCTCTAAACGCTGCCTTTAACAAAACCACTGTCTCCAGTCCCTAATTTCAGCTTCATCTTTGCTTAGAAACACACTGGTGTGGGATCCAGCACTCAGTGTCCCTCTCAGGGTTGTGTTTGCTCTCTCTTTCTGCCCAGGCTGTCTCGTGACCAGCACTCCCTGCTCTCTCTGGCTTGCAGCTCCTCTGCTGTTGAGTTCCTACATTTGACCACTCTGTGTGATGATTGGTCTCCATGTTCATCATGTAACCTCAAGCTAAAGTCACAAGGAAGAATATCTTTATTGTGCAGGGACCTGTAACAATTTGATTTGAGGCTTTTATGTCTTGGTTATTGTATACTGTAAGGAAGATTGCTTAATATTTTCCAGAAAATTATGCAGTGTGGTGAATTTATTTTTTTTCAGCTTTCTTCCAAGGACTATTTCAGATGTCTCAATAAAAGGTATCTTAAAAACAACAAGCCTTTTTTCACTAGAGCACTCAGTGTTACAGGGTTCTGCATTCCCACTGAGCATTTTTAGCAGTCCATAAATTGAAAAAGGTTGAAGACCATTGTTGCAGTCAATTTGGCAAGTCATTTTCTTTGAGTTGTTACACTGCATAAATATTTTGCTGTCCTGCCAAGAGCTGTTGTTCTGCCAGACATGTCATCATCTCAATGAATAATAGATCTGAGCTCCTGATCACTTGTGATCTTAAAAGAACTTGGCGTTCCTGTGAAGCTGAGTAGATGTGCAGTTCCTGGTCCCAGGATCTAGAACTGTTCTTGTTCTGTGGTCACCATACTGATATAATTTTGCTCTAGGTTAGAGAGTGCTACCTTTGCATTGTGCCCTGAGTAGCTGAACCTATTATATAATTAATAATTTCCAGCCATCAAGGAGGTGATAATGCTGTGAAGTGGGACAGAGATCTGTAAAGTTTTGGTAAGAAAACCCTGACGTGTTACTGTTTCATATGCACAATTGAGTTTTATTCATCCTCAGTCCCAATGGCTTTTACAATTATTTGATACAACAGCAGTTACAGGGGAGGAGAGAAGACAACTTAGCATCAACAGCTTTTTGGTAAGAAGGGAATCCAGTTGTCATGGAAATAAGCAGGTGAGATGCCACAAGCCTTTAAAGATGGATAGAAATATTGTAATTTCTGTAAAGCCATCTGCCACTCCTGTTGCACGCAGCTATTGCCTGAGTCCCTCCACTAAGCTCCCTAAATAATGCTTTACATTAGTTTAATTTAGGAAAAAACCTTGATCTGCTAATTGTTCAGGTAATGCAAGTGTTCTTTTTATTGATGGTAGGTGTTGTGGAACCAATACAAAAGTGTGTGACCTTTATTGCTGAAAACTCTCCTTACCAGGGTTTTGTACTCGTCAAGGAAGGCATTCAAGCAGGGGGTTTCAGGCTATGTTCAAACAGGCTCCTGTGACAGTTTCAAGTAGTGAAGTGGATAGGATAGTGCTTGAGCAGATGTGATGAGATGGGTTTGAGAGCTGGGTATTCTTCATCCATTTTACTAATTCCCCTGGGGGCATGGAAAAAGTATTTAGATTTTATCTCTTTTTCTGCTTTTGTTTCCCTCAGCTTAAAACACTGAAATGGATTAGTCAATTTTATGTTACTCTTCTGGTTAAATGCAAGAAATGGGGTGTTTGGGACACAAAACCATGGAGGAATAATTAGAGAGTAGAAGTCAAACCTTTCAGAACTTGTGTAAATAAGTCTTGAAGAACTTTTGTCACCTTCATGTAACTACCAAAGTACATTTTTTTCACACAGATAGATAGGGCATTACAGTTTGGAGCATTCTCAGAAGGGCAACACTTGTGGTAGTCATTTGAAATGCTTTATCTCAGGGAAGCTGATGGTCTTCTGTTCCCCAGGAGATGAGCTTTAGAAGAGGACCCCAGGAAGACCTGTTTGTGTCTCTCTTGTGGTTCATGACAGATTTTATTGGAATGCCGGAGGGGAAAAAGAAAAGGGGAAAAGAGTGAACTAGATGTCTCTTCAGTGAGAGCGTCTTGGACTTGTCTCCTCATTTGTTTATTTTGTTGTGTATTTCTTGTGTCAGAGAAGTTCTCAAGGGAATTTACCATTCAGCATTTCATGCAGAGATTATCATAAATCCAAGAGGTTTTTTTCTGCTTTGTGTACTTTATGGCAAAGCTCCCTGGAACTTTAATTCTTTTTGTTGTTGTTATTGTGTGTGACTTCAGTTCCCTGAACTAATATTAGTTATACAGTGAGGAGACATCTATATATAAACATGGAGTTTTGTATGTTTCCATATATACTCATGTTTCTATATATAAGCAAAATCCTTTCATAGGAATATTTAAAAATATGTGTCACATTTTGTTGTGTATTTTATGGTGGGAAAGTGTAATCGGAAAAAATGCATTTAGATCTTGTGGGACAGTAAGGTAAAATAGCTACTTGTGTGAACCAGATCTTTTTTTAGATGCAGGCACTACAGAAATAGCCAAGTGATAGCCCCTCTGTGAACTCCAAATGCATTTCCTTTTGCCAGGGCTCACTGGTCTGTTTGTCTAACCCTTGTAAGGACAGGGATGCAGTAACTGTGGCCAGGCTCCTGGAAGGACGGGGACCTTCACAAATGAACCTGCTGTATGTTGAGATGCAGAGCACTAGATAATACATAGTCTCTAATATTTAGACCAAATGTGTATTTGAGCTCTACTCAGAAATACGTGGTGTTTCAACTAAATTGTGCATGGTACAAAGTTGTGGTTTATATAATAATTTTTATTCATGGCTTTCTAGTAAAATTGTTTGAGTTTTGTTCTTTGCTATTGTGAAGGAATGACAGCCTCTTCCTGCAAGTGGAAATTATAGCAATATTTTGAAGTTTGTTGTCTTCTGTCATTTGGTGACTGGCATAGGGTCTGCACTGCTACTGCTGTGAAGGAGGCTGCTTTGGGGGGATTGGTGGAGGTTTTTTTGTCTTGTTGTTTTTATTTGGTTTAATTGGCATTTTGTGTAGTTTAATCAGTTTGTTGTTTAATTTTCCCTTACCTGCCTTAGTCCTTCATAGCTTTAAAAGTAATTGATTTACAGAAGTCAGTAATACCATGTTTCTGTAAGTTTCATGAAAATGTGATTTGTCGGTAAGAGAGGAGATTTTTCCTATTGCTCCCTCTGAGGTAGAGATGAGAGCTCAGCCCTGCCCTGTTCTGTGCAAGCAGCATCACCTGGCTCTAGCTACATTTGTGGAGGGATCTTTCTTGAACAAACAGAAGATGCAGAAAGAAACTCAAGAGTTGCAGACCCCAAGAAAAGGTCTGGCTGAGAATCTTTAGTTTTCCAAATTCTAGTGTCCCAGTCTGTGGATATTCTCCTGTGAACCACATGCAGTGACAGACATCCATTCTGCTGTTGTTAATATGCTAGATAAATACTGTTGTTTATACTATAGATTTAATTGCAAGTCCTCAGAGCCTAGCAGTCTGGTTTTCTGGTTGGGGTTTGTGCTGCTGTGGTGTACCCAGGATGTTTGGATCTGCAGGCAGTTACAGAAGATAACAGTGCAGCATGTGTATTGTATGTTGCATGACCTCGTTGTCCATGTCTCTTCTAGCAGAAATTTGAGCTGTTTTACTTTAGCATTTATTGGCATGTAGAAGAATTCAGCCTAATCCTAGCTAAAAACAAACAAATGGAAGGCAGAAGTCATGGCAGTAGGACACTGTCTCTCTGAGGCCATTTCCATGGTCAGAGTGTTTTAGGGATGCTGGTATTGCATTCTTAGTGTGGGCACAGTTTTATGGGCAAACCTGTACAGATGGCATGAGTTTTAATTCACCCTCTTCCCTCATAAGGGATGCTAAACTGCCCTATGCCAGTGAGTTCAACCATAGTAATTGAGGTTGTCTCCAAACCTAGTGGAGTTAAAGCTTCACTGTAACTCTTGTGAGTGTTGCAGGAGTTGTTGAGTACATCACATGAATGGATAGAAGCTCTGTGTACCAGATAATTCACATAGGCACTTGTGAGCCCTTGCTGTCCTGAGATACCTGGATGCAATGCTCTTACATGATGTTAGAGCTTAGACAGCTCTAAGTATTGGGCCTAAGCAAAATCAAAGAGATGCTGTAACACACACATTTACAAAGGAGAACAGTCTTAAAAAGACAGTAGAAATCTGTCCCTTGCCAGAGGAGATTAAATGAAGAAATATTCTGCTTAGATCAATAACCCCATTCCCTATGACACATTATGCCACAAAGCTTGTTCTGGAGTAACATTGTCAAAATAAACAGTCTCAGAAGTCAGGGATATTAAAGCTGGTATTTAGGTTATTTGCAAGCAAATACATTCAGATTAGTTTTGGATGGGGCTTAAATAATGATAAAGACTTCTGCAGAATAATGAAAAAAACAGGGCTGTGTCTACTACATCTTCCCTGAGCTAAGCATCATGAAAGAAATGCTATTCTCACAGAATTCCTGTTATGTCACTAAAATATTACAGTTCTTCACTTCATGTAAATATTTGACAAGGAGAATTTGAATAATATTGCAATGTAGGTGTGAGTCACATGTCATCCCCTGTCATCAATATCCAGCAGCTGGAAAACTGTTGAGCAATCCTGATTTAGTCTTCTGGAGCAAGAGAACTCTTTATCACAGCAAAAATAGCAAGTGGCAGGTTCACAAATTCATTATCTTTAAGACTCTTTTTTCTCCTCTTCATTTTTCTCCAGTGTCTTCTTGCTCAGGGGCAAGGTTCTCACTTCACCTTATCTCCAGTTCTCTCCAGTGGCTGTTGCTGATGGAGCAGGGCTTTGCTGTCTTATCTGAGAGGTTTCCTTCCTCCTTCAAGAGTTCTGGACAAACACAGCCTACTAGAGGGCTATGCAGGGTGGCCCAAAAAAACATGAATTAGATGGTTGTTCATAAATGGAAACTTAAAGAAGTTTTGTGTATCAAGTCAGTAATTAAAAGTATTAATAGCGTAATTGCCACGGAGATTGATCTTTGAAGTTCCCATTTCCCAGTTCTGTATTGCCAGTTTTCAGAAAATTAATTTTGCCTTGTGTGGTTGAAAAGATGATGTTGTATTACTAATTCACTTGAAAATCTTACATTTATGAGTAATTGATAACTCCTAGGAACAAAGCCAGGCAATTTACATCTGTTCTTGGAAAAGAATAAGAATGCATTCAAATGTACCATTAGGATTATCATTCTTTCAAACAAGGCGGTTTTCTGTAATCTTTCCTTTTCCTAGGGATGATGAGTCAGCAGTGAACCAATTCTTTCAGCTTCTTTTCGTGATGGGCTTTAAAAGTAACACAAGATCTACTTAAATCCTTAGTAAAATGTAAAATTAGGGGTTTTTCCCTTCTCTGTATATTATTGTATTATTATTTTGCAAAAAAACCTGCACTTTGCAGGCATTTAGATATCTGCGATGCCCAGTTCTGAAATCACAGGTGCTCTTCTGTCCTTCTGCTTTGGTGTCAGACAATTCTAGTGTGTCTTTGGGTGGTTTAAATTACTTCCTCCTCCCTCAGTATCCATAACAGTTGCTGTGTATGTGTTCTTGATGAAAAGGTAAGTATCTGGATCCAGCTGTGATCTGTGTCATTAGCTAAAATTGCACCAAAGCAAAGTGAAAATGTGACCTATGAAAGCTTAATCAGTTGCTCCTGTGAAGTTCTCGGGTCTGTAACTTTGAGTGTGTCTTGGCACTTTTCTACATTTAGCTGTGCCATACCTTTAGTTTTTAAGAGTCATTTTCCAGCCAGAGGATATTCCCTGTTCTCCTTGAATTTGCTGGCAGTGTGAAGCTGACAGTTTTGTGGCAGCTCTTCCTGCAGCGCTGCCCAATGGGACCTGACCCAAACCAAAAGCCAGTGGGGGAAGGTGGCTGTGTTTCTTGTGCCTGCAGGTTGCTGCAGTGTCCTTGGTGCTCTGCTGCATGGCTCAGGAGTTGCTCTGTAATGGCAGTGTGTGAATCCCTGTGCCTGTGTTGCGTTCCAGAGAAGCAAATGTGCAGTGTCAGAGCTCACGTGGCCCCGCTCGTGCAAAGTCAAGGTCACTGGCACTGGTTGTGTTTTAGGGCTGTGTTTATCCCACAGCTTCGGGTGCTGTGGCAGTGCACACACCTAAATGCTCTTGGGCTTGTACAGACCCTGCTGGATGAGGGTGGTGTCACCAATTGAGAAAATTAACAGGGTAGCTTTTCGTTAATCTTCCCCTGGCTTCTGCCACAGTGTAAATTTGAAAGCCTTGCACTGAGCTTGAAAAATCTGATGGCGCCATCGACCAGGCTGGGTTTGGAGCTGCTGGAATTGCAAACTGCATGTGATATAAATGGCCTGAAGTAAAACAAGTCATTAAAATAGAATATTAATGAACTAAGATGCTGGTAATACAAGAACCCTTTTAAGTTTATATCCTAAATAGTGAACTGAAAGTGAACTACAGGAGCTGATGATGATAATTTATAAAAAAAAAAAAAGGAGAGTATATCCAGCCCCCAATTCCTTTCACGACCCACAGTCCCAAGATGTTGCTCTTCCTTTTCAGCTCATGCTCTTTGCTGTCAGCATGGTTTAGGTCCTTATGTAAGCATGCTGGCCTCAGCTAACCTTCTCCTAATGTCCAAACATGTTTCTGTTGTGCCTTCTAGTACTTTACCTTTGTTGGATTTAAAATCCCATGGTGTAGATGCCAAAATCTAGCAGCTCCCTGAATTATACCCAGTCTGTTCTAAGAATTGAGGGAGTCAGGATTAGTGGATGGATTAGATCAGTAGGATTTTTGACTGCAGTGATACAGAACAAGGCTGTTTTTTCTGTCAGTGTTATGTTTTGGTTACCTGAACATCAGAGTCATCTGAGTTCATTGTTGTTTTGGATTGACTTCTATTTTTGTTGCTCATAAACATACATCCCTTGATGTTCTTGTTTTCATTTAGTGGATTAACTCTTGGTTTGTGGTAGCAGCCTGTTGGACTGAAGGAGACTAAGGAGGTGACAGATTCTCTCCTGAGCCCTTATAAAGGGCTCAAGAAATTGTCCCCACTAGGGGAAGGCGAAGGAAGTTGGGGTGGGACAAGCCATAGCAGCAATGCAAAGCTGCAGAAGGAGATGCTGAACAGGGCTCATTGCTGTGGATCCCAGGCTGAAGGACACATCTCTCAAAGGACTCAGCATCCAGCCAGAAGCCAGGCCCCACCGATGCCAGAATCCAGGACCTCTTCTCTCCATCTGCTGGACTGAGGTCTGGGGAGGACCACGAGCATGGAGCTCAGCAAACCCAAGGTTTTGCACTCCCTCTGCTGGCGGCACTTCTGGCAGCTGGTGCCTGCTCTTCATCCCTGAAGGAATGCTGAAATCAGTGGGACAATCTTGAACAAACAGGGAAGTAATAAAATTAGTATGGTTCCTTTTTAGGGTGCTTGAACACTAAAAAAAATCCTTGTTGATCATGCTGTGGAGGTGTGAGTCAGTAAGGAGATGCATTTCTTACACTTCTTTCCTAAAGGTCATTACTTGCCTTGGGAAGTGGGGGCACAGGGAAAATCACATCAGCATAAGTCACACTTCAGTATCTCTTGAATCCAGTGTGGAAGACTTGAACCATGACCAAGAATGACTTCAATATTCTGTTTGCTTGCCTTAAATTTTATCTGAACTTTTTTGTTCTGGGTCAGTCCAAATAGTCCTAGGCCTCTCTCCAGATCCAGTATTTTCTCTTCTTGTTGCCACCTCTTCTCTCAACTTTATTTTGCTGCACTTCTGAAGTGGTTCCTTAATTTTGTTTTTAAACTTCCACTGTTTCTCATCTCAAGCCACCAGTGTCCTGGTGTCACAACCTTGAACTCAGGTTAGAGCCTCAGACTGGGGTCCAAAAATACTTTGTTTTTGGGAGAGGTTTTCTTTCTCAAGTGTTAGGTTTTCCTTCTCCTACTTCAGGTCCAGTGGATACTTCTCTAAGAGAGAAAAATGCTTCCAGTTCTGGAAAGCAGCTTATGTTTGTTCATTTACTGGGCTGAACTCAGAGTTCTGGCCAGCACTGACAGCAGCCCAGCTAGTGGTGTGCATTTTACATCCTCATGGACCCTGGTTTTTGTTAACTCCAGCTGTATTCACATAAATTTGTTACTGCAAAAGCACTGCCTGACTGGGAAGCATTGCCATGCTGTTCATGGCAAGGGAGTCATTAGTAATGTTCAAGGAGTTTCTGAAACTTTTTCTCTCCACTTTTAAATTTTGTCATGCCTGCCTACACCTTGTAATAGTTTTCCCTAAATATTCTCATGTCTGATTCTTCCCTAAGTGTTCTGCTTTGATAGCAGAGCTCTGAGTTGAAATTACCTTTTCTCCTTACACTCAAGTTATTTCTGGTTCCCAGCTAATTTCTTTTACTCATGCACCTATGGAGACTTCCCAGCTTCTGATCCTAATTGGTTACCAGGTTCAGTTCAGTTGCAGGTAAAGCTAAAGCTTTCTAGAGCTGTGCTCTCATGTTTAGAAGCAGCGGCAAAGCAAATTAAGTTTGTCAGTGTGTGTCTCACCAAGGTCCTACCAGAAGGGATTGAAGAGAAGGCAGCAGCAGTTGAGTTGGAGTGCCTACACTGACTGATAGGCTGGTGTAGATGGAAAATGTTAGCTCATCACTCCTCTTCCATCTGCCACAGGGCACTGGAGAATTACTGAGTCCTTTCTAGGAGCTTTGTCCAGTCAAGTTTTCAAAGTTGCAAGTTACTGGGCTTCTGTCGTTTCCCTTGGGAAAGTATTCCTTACAAATACAATTCACTGTCAGGAAGTCATTCTGAAACTCTCCCTGATTTTTGCTTTTTTTGGTGTCCTCCCACTAAATGGACTTTAACACAAAGAGTCTATTTAAAGTGCTACTTTTTTATTTTCCTGTGAAGGCTGCTGCGGTTTCTAGTTAATGTTTGTATGAGTTTGAGCTCTCTGGTTTAAAGGAGAATCACTGTATTCCCAATGGTTGTGCTGATACTTTCACTCATTTCCTCTGAGGGTCTGGATGATTTTCATGTGGCTGTATTAAATGAATGTTAGTTATCAGGTTCCCTTCCCAAATATTTATTAAAAATTATATGTTTTACTGCTGAAAAGAGCAGGATCTAAAAAGGCTAGTCTAAACCTAGATTATGTTTTTGCAGAAGTTTTGGGTTTCTCTTGATTCTGTGAATGGTGTTGGTTTATGAACCCAAAGACAGTGTGCACCAGTTTGTGTGTGTGCGTGTGTGTTTGGAGAAAGTAGCAGTCTGATTGCCCCATTGAAAATAATCAAAGTGAAAAAGCAAACAGCATGAATGCAAATTTCTGCTAATAGAAGGGAGATTTAATGTCCTTGAACTGTGGTGCAGAAAAGAAATTTAGGAAAACACTTTTTACTTCGGTATAATTGCTTGCAAGCCAGGACTACTCCAGAGGGAGTTATTTTTAATGGATAAATTATACAACACATTTTAAAATTGATTGTTTTGAATAATGTGTTGTTGAACCTGTGAATCTCACTAACAGACCAGTGTTTACCTTTGTACAAATCAGTCAAAACAAAAACAGTCCCGTAAGTTAGCAAATTCAAGGGCAGCTAAACACCACATGGGATTTTTCTCCATGTCATTGAAGGCATATTAAACAGGCTATGGCTTAATGTTCCAGGGCACTAATCAACAGCCAGCAGAATCACATTACTGCTTTTAACAAAAATGGACTAGCCCGATTCTTGTTTTACCACAAACTGGCTTAACAAGAATCTTCTGTTTTATAAATGTCTACCACAGCTTTGATTTTAACTCTGATTTTTTTTTTAAATATTTTTGAAGGAGACCAGGGGCCTTTAGTGAGACCTGCTGCTTGCAGGGGTGAAAAAGCACCTAGAAATCTTCCCAATTACTGAGTTCATAAACCTCCTTCGGCAGAAATAGAGGCATTTCAAGTTGCCTACTCATAGTGTAAGCTTATACACATCCATGCGAGTTGTGGTTCACTGTTCAGAGCCCCTAAGTTACACCTTTGCTGTTGGATCACTCATTCCTGGGAACCTGTGTTTGCTCTAAAGCTATGGCAGCAGTATTCTAATTTTCTGCAGCATAGTCTGCCTAGTAGTATCATTTTGTTATTACATTTGGTCACATACAAGGCCAGATTGTGGCTTTCCAGATCAGTAAAACTCGCTGTCTTTGTATATCCTTATGTACTGAAAGTTGTGCAATTTTTTTAGAAATTCAGGAATGAAAATTCAGCAATGAAGTTTGGCCTGGGATTTCAGTCAGACCTCCTTTCCAAGTCCCTTAAAATCACTGGATAATTTAGGAAGGGACTTTTGGAGGTCATCTGGTCCAACCCCCTCTTTGGAGGAGGCCACCTGTGAAGCTGGCTCAGGTCACTGAGTTTTAAATGCCTCCAAAGTTGGAGATTTCACTGCCCCTCTGGGCCTCTATTCCAGTGTTTGACCACCCTCATGAGGAGCAAGTTTTCATTATTTAAAGAGAGTCTCCATGTTTGAAATTTGTGTTTATTGTCTCTTGTCCCATCAGTATCTAGCTCAAAGGAGTCTAGTTTTGTGTTTTCCATAGCCTACTATGAGGTACAGAAACATTTATAAGTCCTTTCTTTTAGCTTTTTCTTTGTGAGACTCAACCAATGCAGTGCCCTCTGCTTTTCCCTGCACATCATGGGATCCAGCCCCAGCCCATCTTAGGATCCATCCACCAAAACAGTTTCAGTTTCTTGATGTCCTTCTTGTACAGGAGAGCCCCAAACTGAATGCCAGTGCTGCAGTTGTGGTTTCACAGGTGTCAGATAGAGAGGAATAATCCATTCCCTTGACCTGCCAGCTGCACGTGTGCTGATGTCAGCACACGGTTCCTTTTCATTGCTGCAGGAACATGCTGCTGACTCCTGTGGTGTGTTCACCCAACCAGTGCCAGCACATGGGGTTATTTTGTACCAGGTTTATGACTGAATTTGCATTTACTGAACTCCATAATGTGTCTGTCATCCCATTTCTTCTGCCCATGTGCCTGTGGGGAAGTAACATGTCACAGTGGGGTGGGTACAGCTCCATCCAAATGGCAAAACTCTTTGTGAGTCAAGATCCTGTGACTGACCAGAGCAGATCTTGAAGAGATGTTTTAATTTCTGGTTTGAACTGCATGACAGTGTTCTTGAGGTCCTTGCTCTAGATGTGTAAATGCCTCAGGATCAAAAGGAGAGTTTTCCCCTACGAAATATTTTCCAAGAAATTGTCATGGTACAGTAAGAGAGTGAATATTTCAGGCATTTCTTTCTTCCATTTCTGTTCTCTGTGGTCAGTAAATCACATGGACTCCCAGGAGCTCATTCTAGTTCACTTACTCATGCGGATTTAACTAAGTATCTTCGTATTTCTTAATTAGCTTAATAAATTAATCAGAAGTTCTACAGAGCAAAATCTAAGCTGAGCGGCAGGGTTTTAAGCAGTGGGATGAGTCTGGATTTATGTTTACCAAAACTGCTTGGTGCTTTAGTTGTCTGTGAAGGTAACTGAGATTAACATTTGTGTCAACTGGTGCCTTGAGCCCTGTACAGGTGTCATCTCCACACAGCCCTTGGTGGTGTCACTGACTGTCACTGTACAGGGAGGAAGCTGAGGCAGAAAGCAAATGCTGCCTGCCTGTGCCCACAGAGGAGCTGTGGGTCATACATCATGTTTCTGCCTTTATTGGCAGACCTGGCAGTTTTGCAGAGCTGCCCACTTGCTAAATCTCATTGTATCAACACTTAAAACAAGGGATTAAAGAAGCATTAATGTTATTTATGAAGTGTGGTTAGAGTACAGAACTCCCCATACACCTGTTCTCTCTGTTTAATTTGTGTTTTGCTCTCAAAGCCCTAGGAATATTGTATGCACTCCAGATTTTCTTATCTGCTGGATGTTTACTTTATTCAGCTCCTTACTGGATCCGTACTGTATGTCTTTAGCAGTGGAAAATACAAGCTGAAACCACTCATTTTCACTTGAATAAAATAGTATGACAATTGCCAGTGGCCTGATAAAGTCTTTGAATAAAGCTGTAGCCAATTTCTGTTTCAAACACTCAGAGGAGTCATTATTTTACTTACAAGCCACTTTTAGAGTTGGGCACATGCTGTGTTGTGCTCTTTTACTATGTATAAAGAGGTCTTTGCATGCCTAGCTTTTCCTTTAGCCTTTTATGTCTTGATTACTTCCATACATGCAGGGTATTTTTCAGTCTTCTGTGGTGAGAGGGCAGCCAGTCTGGGAATGCATCTTCATAACATCTCCATCACCACCTCTGATGTGTGTTCCACTGTCTGGTGATTTCATGCAACTTATTGGATCTGGGTCCAAATTATCTTGCAAAGACACAAGAAATGTGATTTTCAGATCTAGCCTGTCTCATCAAATAATCTCATAAGCATTAGAGTCAATAGAAAGGAAGGAGAAAACATGGGAGCAAAAGGCAGCCTTTTAGGGGCAGCTTATTAGATTGGCTTAAATTCATCTGACCCCCCAGCAAAGTGTTGGGTTGATGAAAGTCTGGAACAGGAAAACTTGACAGTCAGGAGGGAAGAAAAGTTAGTGTCACCACATGTGTGGATAATTTATCTCTTCTTAGCAGATAAATTCTCTGTAACATGTTGTATATTTAATAATGAGCATAGAACTGAGTATTGATGCTACCCACCAAAATCCAGTCATGATGTTTCAATGGTCTTGATACTTTGGGTGATAAGTAAAAAACCCTTAAAATCAAAGATTATGGCAGAACCAAAAAAAAAATGTTTCTGGCCTTCTTTTTCATTGTAGAAAGTGCAAAATGTCTGATACCTCTCCATAACTCCTGTTTTATCACCTCACTTTGCTTAAGAGAGCAGATGCTGGTACAGATTTTGGTCACTCATCTCACATTAGCTGCTGTTGCTTGGATCAGAGTCCTGCAGCTGCTCACATGGGGGGAACATAACATGTTTTAGTGATGCTGAATTCTTGGTGGGGACCACTCTGATGGGAAGGACATGCAACTTGTTTTGTGGATGAAACTTGTGCACAACTTCCCATTGTATTCCAGCCTCTCAGGTCCTTCCCCAATCCCATTTTCATAAATCTCTAATGTTGCTTGTAGATGTGTTCAGGACTCCATTGTTAGAAAGATTGTTCTTTTCAAAATTGGAAATTTCATCACTTAGTTCAGCATTATCATAGGCAGTGCAGAGGTGGAGGAAAAGGCTGGAATTTGATGATTTTGGTCAAAGCTGAAACACGAGTTGATAGCATTGTCTTTTGGCATTTTTGTTTGGCTGGTTTGGTTTGTTTTTTTAATTTAACTCACTTGAACCTATCTTACCACTTACTAATATGTGAGAACAGATATTCTGAGGAATTGGCACCTGAATGAGCATGTGCTAATGCGCTGCTGTGGTCTGTGATAGAAACAGCTCTTGAAGGAGCCTTTTCTTTTTACTTTAAAGCAAATATACTAATGTCTGAGCAGGCACTGGGAAATAAAGTAGAATATTTGTTTTGTCTGTGTAATTTTTTTTGTGCTGCAGTTCTTATTTTACATTGTTATGTTGAAAGGATATAATTGGAGTAATATATTACAGGGGAATTGCAGTTATAGTAGTGCTTAAATCTTTCATGTTTTTATGAAATCACTTTAATGCTGTTCATTGAGTAGTAGAAAGAGCTGGAAGTCTTGCAAGGAATGCAGAGAAACAAAACCCGTAAAACCTGGCACAGTGAAAGACTTTCAGTGCAATATGAATGTTGGTACTTTAAAAATCACAAATCATCTTTCTATTAATTCGCTGTAGAATAAGGTCTCCTCAAGATAAGACTCAGCAGTGCTGTGTAGTTGGTATTTAAAGTATGTCCATCTGCATCTAAACGAGTAGCTCCAAGACAATCAGATTATGCAGTAGTTACTTTGGTGAGAATATCGCCTAAGTGGAATGGAAACTTCATTTTGAGTCTAATATTAGACCCTGCTTTGGAAAATTCCTTTTAAATGATCACAAGCTGGGAATAGCAAAAGAATTTAACTTTCGACAGACAGCATTCACCAAGAATTTGTTTTTAACTGCTTATGTTGGGTCCCTGGGAAAGCAGATGTGAAAAACTTACCAAAGTGAATTGACTTGACCTGATGCAATGTTTATATCAGTAGTTGATAAGTTTTCCTCCCTCGTCTAATTTGTTCAGAATATTTTCATTCTTTAAGCATGAGTAAGTCTGGGTTGGAATAGTTTGAATGCTTGTTAGTCTAATAATCTGAATCTTAAAACAGACAGACATTATTGCCTATAAAGGGGTCTAAGCAAAGTTGAACTATTTTGGGGATAAGTATACTTTCTAAGACCAGCAAAGAAGAGTGTGAGGCACTGTTTCTAACCTCCTGATAGTTCAGAAAGCGTATTGATGTCTGTGTACTTGTACTGCAAAATGCCACTTACATTTGGTGGACCCTTTGAATGAATGCTGTTATTTATGCAGCTTTACAAAGGACTGGTTTTCAATGGCAGCTGGAGAAACTGGCAACCAAAGGTATCAAGGCCAGTTTGAAGGGTCATGATGATATTCTTACCATCATCATTCCTATGGCAGAAAGGACTTTAGGAATTCACTGTGGATGATGAACAGCTCAGGAATCTTTAGAACTACTGCTAGATCTTTTCTTTGCTTTTCTCTTTGTTGATCAGACAGTTGCTTTGAATATTTTAATTCATTAATTCCTAAATAAGGTGTCATCACCCCATATGGAAAATATATAAATAAATTATTTTTGAGGAAGAGAGGGGGAAAAGAGGAGCTGATGGATGGGGGTGACTCCTCCCTAGCTCTATCTTGTCCCTGTGCTTCTGTGGTTTGGTCATTGTTGCTGATTTTTCCAGGCTTGAGGAAAACATCTATGGGATCTCACTGTAAAGGAGGGCTCCAGCCTGGCCTTCCTCTGCCAATGCATGAGACAAGAAGCAGAACACCAAGATAATATGATGAATTCAGTGCCAGGGTGACAATTTTGCAGTTTAGAACAAGAACACTGATGTCTTTAGCTCTCTTTTAGGGCATAAGGTGGATTTAATGTGGTGCAGGAATGTGTATAGACAGAAATCAGATTGGGATTTTAAGCATCTGTTAAACTTTGCCCCTTTTTTCGTAAAGCCTGACACCAACCTTTTTGTCTATTTATACCTGCATGTCTCTACTTCTGCTATAATTTCTGATCATTCAGAAATTTCTAAAATGTCTAAATTGCTGATCTGTCTCCTTGCAGGCAAGTCTCATCTGGCTATAGTGCAGAGAGTAAACAATGAAGGAGAAGGTGATCCCTTTTATGAAGTCCTGGGAATTGTCACTTTAGAAGATGTGATTGAAGAGATCATCAAGTCTGAAATTCTGGATGAAACAGATCTATACAGTGAGTAGAAATATTTGCAATTTGTTTATAGATTAGAAGAAAGACTCCGTCTAGCAGCAATTGTATTTATAGCTGTGTTTTGAGAGATGTTATGTTGCTGATTTAAAATCTCAGTAGTCAAATTGTTGAGGAAGTTTCCTGAACAAAATGACCTGCAGATCCTCAGATGGTCAAAGTAATTTTTTTTTTTTTTGCAGCATGGGAACCTTACCCCTTTAGGCTGTGTTAATTCAGAAGCAGGACAAGTTTCTTTATTTGATCCTTTTACCACGACGGTTTT
>VZTT01012984.1:0-21900 GCA_013400855.1 Buphagus erythrorhynchus | reverse complement strand
ACTGAGGCTTGTTAAACCTTTCTGTAACAGTGCTCATGATCTCCCACGTTTTCCCCTCTTGTCCCTCTGCCTCAGGGACCTGTAGTCCATGTACTACCATACTTCAGCAAGAGGCAGGCAAATACCATGCCTCAAGGAAGAGGAATGGAGTCTCTTAAGAATATCTGTCACGCACTGAGAAATCTTGAGAATGGAAAGTCTTCCTCAGGGCTGAAAACCAACCTATCCTAAATGCCTTCTCTTTTTATTACTCAGCACAGCTCCTTCCTTCTTTGTGTTAATGTCTGTTGAGGGAGATGATGCTGCAGATCAACCATTACCTGGGACTTGAGAGATCTGGACCTTTTTCTTTCCCAGATTAAAGCTTGGCCAGTTACCCAAAGTGTCTTTTACTCCCCCCATCTGCACAATCTGGGCTGTGCATACAGGACTTCCTTTCAGTCATTCTTCATCTGTCTTATCTGTGGTTTGATCACTTGCTGGCAGATGCTATTTTTCACTATGTGTTTGCGTGCAGCACAAGGATGTCTCCAGATTCTATTATAGTAGAAATAATAATATTAAGTGTCTTCAACACTGTTCAGCTTTCCTTTGATTTCTTTCTCTTTCCTCATGGAAGGGATCGGAATGTTTCTACAGTGTTTTTTCAGGCCAACCCAAGCATCTTCTATCCTCCCTCCAAGCCAAATGCCCAATGAGCACTTTACACTGTGGGATAGACTTACTTGTTTTTGCCCGAAATGCTTTCAGTACCTAGTCAGTATTTTATCAGTATTCATGTACCCAAATGTTCATGTAAATCACAGCTGTGTTTCACTGTGTGCTGAACAGTCTAATTACTATGTAAATCACAGAAGTCCAGTTAGTACTGATTTCTTTTCATACCTTCACAAATGAATTGTTGGACTAATCAGTTACAACATAATGCTTTTGCAGGCTGAATTCAAGCTTCCTTTTATACTCCAAAAAGATCCTATCTTTATCTAACTTTGAGATATTTACATGTGTCTATGAGGGAAGACACTGCATATGCTTTCAATTTCCTCCCCCCACCTTGTTTGTTAAGAGAAAACACATAGATCATGCTGTATTGTTCTTCAGGACAAAAAAAGCTTTGTCAATTAATAGGATGTTAGAGGGCAAGGAAACAAGAATTTAATTTTAATTTTACTGCCTGAAGGCTTCCTATATTAACAAAATAGAGCTGGTGTACATTGAGTTCACTTGAAACTCTCCTTCCTGGGATAATTTTTTACTATTGAAAATTCCTCATTCAGAACAAGAAGGAA
Organism: Buphagus erythrorhynchus; assembly: GCA_013400855.1. Lineage (NCBI taxonomy): Eukaryota > Metazoa > Chordata > Aves > Passeriformes > Sturnidae > Buphagus > Buphagus erythrorhynchus. The sequence continues at coordinate 20,611 of VZTT01012984.1, read as the reverse complement.
CCTTCCTAGGCTTCCTGGAGGATGCAGGAAATTTTAGGAGGTGACTCCTGCTAAGTACCATGAAGAACTTAAAATTTCTTTATTAAGCACTGGAGATTATTCCACTGTTTAGACTGAAGGATACTGTAGCCGTAAAGGAGAGAGCAGAAATCCCAAGAAGCTGTGAGGATCACAGGAAGTGTGAGAGAGTTTGGACTTGGGCAGCCAACCTCCAATTGGTTTGGTGATGAGAACATGTATGAGAACATGGGTTTACTGAAGGTACTTCATTGTCCATGATATGTTAAGGCAGGTTATTTTTGGTGTTGGTGTCACAGTGTCACTGTTAGTAACCCCACCTCTGATTCTGTTCATTATTATAGATGTCTGACTTGCTCAGCTCAGAACAAGTCAGCTTGAAACCCTTGGACTGGTTTGCTCTGTACTAGGTGTTTACTTTAAAAAAGAGCTTTTGAAAAATTCTGGCAGCATTGTTACACTTTGTTCTGAAGTTTTAAAAATGTTTTGTTTTGCTTTGATGGAAACTTGAAATTTGATGAAATGGCTGACCTTGTTGTTGGAGCTGTGCCTTTCTGTTGTTTCCATGAAAAAACATTTGAATTGTGTTAAAGGGGCACCAATAGTATATTTACAGTTTTTGCTGAAAACTGCTTTTACTGCTGAACTCTGCAGCTGAATTTCTGGAGGGTGCCAAATAAATGTGTGGTATGTCTTCATGTGGCTCTATTCTGCTGTCGCTTGCAGAGATGTTGGAAGCAAGGAGAATAGGCAGCAGGAAAAATTGTTAAATATGTCTGACCCATCAACATTTGGGTAGACTGAGTACTTCTGAGGATGAAACTTTGTATTGGGGATGCTGAAGGGTTGGAGAGATGATGTTTCTGTCATGATGCATGACACAATTCAGCCCATGTTATGTTGAAGAGCTGCTAGTGTGTTTGGCTCTTAGTACTGGAAAGTTGTAGTATTTTTTCATGGTTGGCACACTACAGGAATCTGTCCTCTGCTGCCATGGCTCTGCTATGGTGGGAGAGCATTTCTCAGCTTTCTCAGATGCCCAAGAGAGAAAGCTGTATGTTCTGTGTTAGACTGCACAGACTGCTTTGCTTGTTCATTCTTCTGGTCCAGGTTTGTCTGGTGGCCTGTCTTATTTAGCTCTTTCTACTTGAAGATGAGTTTCATCATCTTTTTGTCTTGTCTGACGCTCACTGCAGATGTCTCCTCTGTCCTAAAGACAAAAAGCACAGGAGGAGAACAAGGACTTTCCCCAGCAATTGCCTAGGTGCATTAGCAGTGCCTGTCAACCTGCCTGCCTCTCCAGCTGAATGGGTGATCTGAGGTTTGAACTGCCTGTTCTATAGCTGTCTCCAGTTCAAGCAGGCTCCTTCAAGGAAATTCATGCAATAGTTCATCATGTTGTGCATCAGGCATCAAAGTTTAGGATTATTCCAAGAGGTATCACAACCTTAATTTTGTTTTGACCACTCATACTCTGGAGTTCTCTACCTCAGCCCAGAGTTCATGGTTAAGCTTGTTGCCTATGATTTGAAGGAGAAGTCTAAATATTCCCAGAACCTACTAAAGATGTTTGCAATATTTGTTGGTATCTCACCAGAAACTGTAGTGGGAGTATCCCTTATGCATCTCATTGTTCATGCTGCAGAACCAAACAGTGTCCCAGCACTCTGTAAGCAGAGATCACTTCAGCAGACCAAGATAACTTCACTGCCCGCATCTCCATCTCACTTACCAGAGAAAGGACACACAGGAAATACCTGGTTCAGATTCAATTACATTGGTCACAATCCAGTCCTTGGTTCTTATGTCTTACAAGAAGCTCAAAAGTTGTTTGAATAGCAAAGAACAATTTAAGATCATCTCTTGCAAAAATAAGCCAAGATAATGGCTTTAAGCCATGTGGCTCTGCTATAACCATGAAACCTTTTTCTTGAGGGAAGATTTTTGGATAAGCTGCCAAGACAAAAAATGGGAGTTGAAATTGCCCATCATTTGAGTTAGAGCCTGGGTCTCTTACCTTGATGACCGTTATGGACAGAAAGATTTGAAGCATCTTCCCGTTGTGTAATGCTGATCTTGTTTTCAGGTACCGGTAGTGCAGTGTGAAGCCTGCAGTGTTACAGCTCTTTCAAAGGAAAAGCACAGAGATATTTCCCTGTTCCAGGGCCAACACTTGTGATTTTTGCCTCCCTGAAGAGAGCAATGATGGAGCTCCTTGTGAGAAAACACCTCAGATACAGTGCTTTAAAAATAACATTCTCCGAGCTTTTCAGAAAAAGCAGTTTCTATTCTTATCTCTTACAAGAGAAGTGAGAGCTTCTAGGCGACTTGTTTCCTATTCATTTTCCATTGCTTTGGTATGTATCTCTCCTTTAACTTCAAGTACAGATAAGGTGTGTCTCAAACTATATTCCTAAGGCAGGGATTGTTTTTAGACTGTAGCCACTCCCTTCAATGGTTTATATTCCTGCTTTTGAAAGAAACTGCAATCTCTGATGTAGTCCAAGTCTTGGGTAAAGTACTACTAGGGTAAGAGGCTTCTGCTTTCAAAGAAGAAAAACGGCATGGGTCATCATTGTTCTTCTGCATGTGCCTGGGAACAAGTATCTCAAACTTTCTGATTTGCCCTGCTGAGAGAATACACTCGATAATGTCTCAGATAGATAAATTACTGTCAGTACAGTATTGCTGTGTGTGATAGTCCTGTAGTGGAGGCATGTTCCTGGGAAGTGAGGATCTAGATGTACTCATGTCTCAGTGTCAGCTTCATCTACACCTCTTTGTGTGCCTGCCCAAATCCTGTGCCATGAATCGATGTGCCTGTGGTCTCTCAGAAGCTCAGTCATGTTGCACCAGTTGACTAAGTGGCTGATAGACAAGTAGCTGCAGTATTCTTAGGATCTTCCTCCTCAAAGGTTCTAGAACCTAAGCCATGTCTCATCTCTGAGGAGCTCACAGGAATTGGCTCAACACTTGGGTTTCCTGCACTCTGTGGAGCTCAGAGCTGTCCGATAGTATTCTACTGCTTATAGCCACTGCCACCCTACACGTGGTGTCACCAGGGAGGTGCAGCACCCTGCCATCTGAGCAGAACCTCTTCTCCCTGGAACTGATGTATATCATACCCCAACATACCCATAGCTGTCCACTTACCTGGTTTCCTAAACATTTTTGGGGCATCAGCTCAGGGGGTGGATGGTAATTCCTGGGTTGTCTGTGTCTCTTTCATGTTGTCTTTCACAAATGGAAATTCCTCACTACAGAGCCTGTTTTAAGATGCAGATGAACCAAGTGGCAAGTTTTTAGCTGAATAAAAGACAAGAGTCCAGGATCACTAGCAGACAAATACCCATATCTGAACTTCTGAAGATATTCTGTACATTATTCTGGCTTCAGTGCCTGTGAAGTGGCCAGAGATTCCCACTTCCAGGCTGTACACTTTGCCAGCTTTTGCTGAAGTTTGGACAGGGCAAAAGAAACTGCATATACCAAACATTGGGAATACTTCAGCTAAAGGCATGCAGATTTTGCCACAGCTCTGCAGAGTCACTGAAGCCAATGGTGCAGCAAAAGAAATAAGTTTTATTGTCTATTTCCTCTGTGTACGTGCTGGGAATTTTCTAAGGAATGTATATGTAAAAAATAGCTATCACAGCTATGCTTGTAAAACAACACCTTTTGATGTTTAGTAGTACTGAGCAGGACTTCTCCCCACCTGAAGTGTAACATGCAGAGCTGCTCTGCAATCAGGTGTTTGCAAGCAGAGACTTTCCCCTAACCAAGGTGACAGAGATGTGACAGAGGCTGGGTTGCCTGGCTGTGCAGGACATTGCCCCATGGCCACACAGCTCCTGACTGTGTGTGGTTTGGGCTGTGTGATGCTGAGCTGGGCTTTGCAGAGGGGTCTGCCTGCACCTCGTGCTCTGTGTGGCCACCCTGGCTGACTCCGGCCAGCGCGGTTCATGTTGGACCTCGTTCTAACAGAAATCACTTCCTTCCTTTCTTCTCCCACCCTCCCTTCCCCAGCTGATAACAAGACGAAAAAGAAAGTAGCTCATCGGGACAGGAAGCAGGACTTCTCTGCCTTCAAGCAGACAGACAGCGAGATGAAGGTTAAAATATCACCACAGCTCCTCCTGGCAATGCACCGGTTCCTGGCAACAGGCAAGTGCGGGTTATCTCTGTGTGATCGTGCCAGAGCCTCGGAGGCAGTTGGTCAGCAAAGGCCGGTGAGGTGGGTGGGACAGTACAGGCGGGAAGGGAGGCTGGATTGTGGGGTGACAAATAATGCCACTGTTGTGTTTTTCTTTTTAAATTCTCTCCTCTCCTGTGTTCAGTGTCGGCATGAACCCTCTGAGACATATACCAGGGGTGGACCAGTAACTTTAAATTGGTCTGAAAGGTAAGGATGAATGCCAAGTGCCGCACTGCATGTCTAGAGTCCGTCAGATTAACGACTAGCAAGTGCACCCCATTAGGAAGAGCTCAGGGAACAAACCAAAGAGGACTCGATACCACTGGCCAGCTGGCTGTAATTGCACTCTGGCGCCTTCTCCAGAAAGAGATGCTGGACATTTTGCAGGAAGGTCTAAACGTGTTCCATGAGACTTTATGACTCCAAGTGAAAAACTCTCCTGACACATTTAATTCAGACTGCACAGGTGGTTGAACTGTACTCTTTAAAATGGATTTCTATCTGGCTTGTGTGACCTCCGTTGATGACTTCAGAGGTTTCAGAGGACAGTTGTCTCCATCCCAGAACACCTTGATGTTTTAGCCCCTGGGTGGGCAGTCTGGCAGAGAGACCAGGGCCTTGAATGGTTTCTTGCAGCTGGTATTGCCTTCCGTCATAAACTTGGTACTTTCACCTCAGAGATGAGGCCTTTAAACAGGACAGCTTGTGGAAAAATGCCTTCCTATTGCTTGTGCTGTCTCTCTTTGACATATAAAGACTTGCCACATGCAGGCCTTTCAGACGGTCATCTTTCGCTGCCGTGTTCGACATAAATTCTTGGGAGGAAAATGATAAAGTTGCTTTGTCTGAAGTTTGCCAACTCCACTTGGAAGTTAGTACTTCCCCTCCTCTAAGATGCAGTAACTGCCTGCCTAGATGCTCCTAGTCTATCTTCATGCTTTATTTTGCCTCTGTGACTTGAAAGAAATACGTACATGATTGGTTATCACATCTCAGCTGAGGGGCAGTAATTCCTTAGAAGGCTCGGACTCCTACGGCTCGTGTGCACATGAGCGTGTCTTTGGTGAAAGGAAGCAGTTCAACAGGAAGATGTGGATTTGACAGCAAGCAAGGCGTTGTTCATGTAGTGTACAAGATTCCATGGAGTTCCATAAACACCTGCTCAACAGACATAGTCTTACAGTGCTGCTTCTCTATTTGTTTTGTGGATGAAAGGATTGTGTAGCTTAAATACAGGTCTGTTGGTGAAGCCGCTGCTAAAAAACATGGAAGCTACAGTTCTGGTTTCTCTGTTCTAAATTGAGAATAGTTTCTTTAGCAGATGATGGGTTGTTAATGGTCCTGTTCTGAAATGAGGTGCTGGGAAGGCTTGTCAATTTGCATGTGTAATTCTCGTCGTCCCTGGCTTACCTCTCCCACACAAGGATGAGCTTTTCTGCTTCAAACAGCTCCTGTTGGAAACACTGAAGATCAAGCGGATAGGGATTGTATTCTGTATGCCAGGCATTAATCCCACATGGTTTGAATTGACCTGTACTTCTCTCACTTTGAGTAACTCTTCCCATATGAGCCATGACAGCCCCAGTTGTGTCTGATTTGTGTAGAACATCTCTCTGAAGCAACTTTCTAGGCCCCAAGCAGTAATAAATTTTTTTAAAAATTTTAATAAAATGCAATAAATGCAGTGACTTTAATAGCTTTTAGGGAAGGAAAAAACCAAATTCAAAGGTTCTCTGTGCCCCGACTGTAAAACTCTTTTATTTATACAACTCTGTGACTCAGAACTCTCAAGAGGGCAAGACCATCTTTTTCTTTTCCCTTTCAGATGAAGACATGATATTTGGTTGTTTTGAAAAATACTTCAGTAATGGAAGTTGAGGTGTTACTGTGTTTTTTCCCCTCCTTTTACAAATCTAACAGTCTCAAAAGACAGGAAACCTGCAATTCCATAATGGATCTCTCTGCATCTGTGTGTCTTTTATACGCAAATGCTTATTAACGAGTATTGCTAACTTCTTGACAGGCATATGAGATGTAATGCAAAGTTGTATCTTGTGTTATAGAAGTAGAAGCATTTGGTCCATCCCAGATGTCAGAGAAGATCCTTCTCAGGCTGCTAAAACATCCCAACGTCATCCAGGAGCTGAAATATGATGAGAAGAACAAGAAAGCCCCAGAACACTACCTCTACCAGCGAAACAAGCCCATCGACTACTTTGTTCTCATTTTACAGGTCAGACATGTGATTGTGTAGATATGTGCAAAGCCTTTTATCTTCTGATACAGCCCCCTCTATACCTGTTCCAGTTGTTGAAGTTTGTCTTCTTTCAAACATAGGAGGGGAACTATGGCTCCTGGGAACTGCTCCTGCCTCCTTTATGACCTTGCCAACCTTGAAGAGCTCACTCAGTTGCTTTCACCCTCAGTTAAGCCAGTTGTGAAGGATAGAAAGCACTTCCCACTTTCAGTTATCTGCCAATAGTTACTTACTCTTTCAGTGTCCCCAGGATAGACAGTACCAAGGAATCCCATTGGCATTGCTTGGAAAATGGGGGTGCAGAAAATGCCACTTCATAGGAATTTGGCCAGCATACTTTATCTGCTGTGCCTTTTCCTTTTGCAAAAGGAGGTGTGGGGAGTTTGATGGTTTAGAGAAATGACATTTTTCTGTGCAGTTTTGAAGTCTGTACCTGACGTGTAGTGAGAAGCACAAGTTTCAGTGGGGGCCTCGTGCCATCTACTGAACTGATGTCACCTCCTGCTACAGCCTGGCAGAATGCAGACCCTGGGAACCCTGCCATCCAAGCCTTTATCCTGCCCTGAGATCCCTGCACTGGTGTGGCTTTTAGATTGGAGCCCTGGGTGGCGCAGGAGGACTGTTCTGTGTGTTCTGTGTAGGATTGCTTCCAATGCTGGCATCTCCCAGGTTTTTTTATCAGTCAGGAATGGTTGAATGGTTTAGGTAAAGCTTTACACAGAAGTTTAGTTTCTATCTAGCACCATTTAAACAGGAATAGTCCTTTCAGAGAGATTTTGCTGGAAATGTTCTTCTCTGTCCTGCACAACCGAAAATCAGTTTTGGTTGTAAAAGCACAGGCATTGTAGCTGAAATTTTAGCACAGGGCTTGAAATCTTAACATGGCCTTTAAAATAGAAAAGGGGAGGGCACAAGTTTAAACAATCATGAGAGTACTGGGATATTATATTCTTATGTTAAAAAAAAAAATCCTTTCTTTTTCCAGGAGTTTGAGTAGCCACTGGTAGCTCTTTAACTGTTCTTTCTTACATGCTGAATTGTTACCATCTGAACTATTCCAAAGGCAAGATAATCCTCCTGATGTAATGCTGCAGAGATGTAAATGAAGGACATGGGGATACAAAAGAACAATCAGTTCTTTCTGAGCTATTTTGCAATCAATAAGTATTTAGGAAACACAACATGCCAGGTCTATAATGCATTTGGAAAAGTGAGTGTTGCAGTAAATATATACTACAAAAGTGGTAACAAAGTTGGTTCTGACAGGATCAAGAGGGGATAAATACTCTGCTTTTTTTATTTAAATGGATTTGGACTTATTCTCTTACACAGAGGGACCAAGAATGCCTTCACAGTAAATGTATGCCAGTAAACAGTTAAATGTATATTCTTCTTGTGTTTAACGAGTCTTTGTCTGGGTGACAAAATGGTACCTTTTAGAAGGCTTATAATGAAGAAATAAGCTACTTTTGTGTCGTAGAGTGAAATTGGCTTTAAAAGGGATTTATATGAAGCTGTTGCTTGTGATAGCAGGAAAGTGGATGTGTGAGCTGGACACTCTCTTCCTGCAAGGCAGATTTTGTGTTTTGTGTTTTTTCTCACCTGAGACAGTTAGATAAACTGACTTAGTATTGGGGCTCATGCAGGTTGAGTTCATTATCACCTTTTTCTGCCCTTGTCCAGTACTGTAAATTTAAAGGCATGATTATTTATTTTTGATGGGGCTTAATGAAATAAAGACTTAGAAATAAATTCTACCTTTTGGCCTCATTTTCACCCAGTTGTGTTCAGATGATGTTCAGTCTTCTTAGTACACCTGGGATGGGCAGTCTGTCTCCCCTTCCCACCTTGCCAGAGGAAAAGAATTGCAGGTAATTATGTTGTTTGCCCAAAATTCCAAATTTTGTGTCCTTCAGCCTGAAAGCTGGATGAGATCTCTTCTGTCTGCAGTGATGTGCTTTGAGTCTCAGTGCAGTAAGGATGGATGGACATGAAAAGCAGGCCCCATTAAAGAGACAATTATTTTTGTCTACTTGTGTACCAGAGTGACTGAGATGTTTTACAGCTATGTTTGATGTGAGTTCTGTTCTGGAGTCCTGTGTAGGACATAATTTTATACATTTGGTTTAGCCCACATCAGAAACAGGTGTACTTACATGGTAGTGTAGTTTTGTACAGCTTGGGAAGCACTGAGGGTCTTTTGTAGGCAAGACTCTGCAAAAGAGCAGGATCTTAATGGTGCTGGAATCTGTAAAACTGCTAGAAATCAAGACAAAAGTAGCCCCAAGGCTGCTCCTTCAGGAATAAGGGCTTTATTTCTGTGGGAATCTCATCGGTGTAGGCAGCCAGCCTCCTCACACATTATCTCCCATCTCCCTTCCTGTGTTTTTCTTAGAGGGAATTCTGTGTGAATGTGGGCTGTGACCCAGGATGTCTAGGTGCTTCAAGATCCCAGATGACTGTGCTACATTTAAGCTTGTTGTGCAGGAGTATTTTTTCACTTTGCAGTAAAGGAAAACAGCCTGGCAACATTTGGAGCAGGGCAATAGTAACAACCCAAAGCTGTGTGGTGATCCTGATCCTGCTCCTCTGCAGAGACTTATGCTGGCCACAAGGCATCAAAGACCAGGCTAGCTCTGGGCACAAATGCCTGTTGCCCTTCAGGGTCTGTCCCTGTTCAGGCACTGTTACAAACTGCAGGGACCATGACACTGCTTAGGAATGTCAGGCAAAACTACCTTTCAGGGCTCAAGTCTGATCTTGTGCCTTGAGACCCATGGTCCCTTTTAATTGCAGCTCTCTCTCCTTTTCCTTAACAGGGGAAAGTGGAAGTGGAGGCTGGGAAAGAGGGGATGAAGTTTGAAGCTGGTGCTTTTTCCTACTATGGGGTGATGGCCCTCACAGCATCACCAGGTATGTCCTCTTATCTTCTGCTTCTGGAACAGTCTGAGCTCCTGCACAGGTCTGCCTAGCTGTGTCTGTGGGGCTGATGGGATTGGCACCTCCTTGCCAGCACAGCCTGCCACAGTGCCCCTGGGGGCACTGGCTGGTGGCAACACTGGCACTGACTGCAGAACCCAGCAATTGGCAGTGGCTTGCCAGCTCCCCGAAGGAGTGTTGGCTTTAGCGAGGGATGTGGTTGGTACTGGTGGAAAGCTTTGTAGTTTTGCTCGTGGTAGGGTAACAGGGAGTGAATTAACGGGAATACATAATTAGTGGCAGAGGGACATCTAGTGGTGCAAGGAGCAACTGCCCGGTTAGGTTGGGGATGGTTCTTTACTAGTCTGTGCCTAAAGCTGTCTCAAGAGAAAGGATGGAGCAGTGCCAGGAAAGCAATTGCTCCTGTCAGCTTGTGTGAAAATGTACCTGAGAAATCAGCAAGGGGGAAGAGGTGGTGTCTGAGGGTGAGTGTGAGCCACTTACCAGCACACAAGTGCTAGCCACACGAGCCACCACCTTGCTGGCACAGGTCAGGGAATTCTCATATAATCCACCAAGAGTTGGCTCCAATGCTACATTTCAGCATTTGGTGATGTATTTTATTGCCAGAAGTGTTACCACTTAGATCTTGACCTCAGCTGGAAATGTACAGCCCTGCTGGGTGAGCTGGGGCACTGGAGCTGGTGTTGGCCTTCTGCTGACACAAAGCCACTTTTTCAGCTCCAGGGAGAGATGTTTCTCATGCTGAAATAGTGTCCTGTCACAGCGGGGTTTACATTCCACTTGAGAGGCAGCTTGTGTTAACTGTACACTCAAGAGTGCTCCCTTTTCATGTGTGTACCCGTGTGTATGTACACTGTCAAATGGTGGTGGAGTGGAAATGGTTTTGTGAGTTATGAGTGTAACCTTGTTAGACTCTACAATCAGCAGCCATTCTCTGGACCTCTGTGAGCTCACTTCTGCAGGCAAAAGTAATTCCTTAATTATGTGCACTTTAATTTGGTCAGTAGCTTATACTTTTTGAGATTTGAGAGATTTTAAAGCATGCAGAGCACTAGCTGGATTTTATCTCAGTAATAGCAGCCATGTTCATGAGGAATTGTGACATGTGTACAACTGCATCATACCCTCAGCTTCTGCAATATGGGCCAGGCATGGAGCCAGGGTGATCAGGCATGGTCACTTCTACCAGGCTTACACTTGGAAATCACCTGTGGCATCTCTGTTTTGCTAGCATTGTTCAGTTTGAATGTTTTCATTTTTCTTTTGTTTGTTTGGTTTTTTTTTTTTTTTTTTNTTGGTTTTTTTTTTTTTTGTAAATGCTTCTAACCCTCCCCACAACCATGGTAGTTGCCCCAAGTCCTGTCAGGTCAAATGGTCTCCTCTTTTGTGTGCCCTGAAATCCATCTCTAATTTCACCATGTCGCACTTAAGAATATGCTCTATTGTAAAGTAATCTTGGCCAATCTTGAATTTATCTTCAATTGGTTGGCTTTGTTCTTTTTTTTTTTACCTGTATCAAATCCTTCAGTTTGTTGGCTTTGCCTCCAGGTTCTGGGAATTTATTTTATGATGTCTTGTGGCATCCTGAGATTTCTATTGAGATGAGCTCATAAAAATAAGTTCCTGTTGCTCTGTGTAGACAGGAAAGCTCAGAGAAAGTATAAGTTATTGTGGAGGGACATAAAACTACTCCTCTTCTGTGTGTCCTAAATAAACTATACATGCTTGCTCTCCCCACCTGGAAGATGAAATCACTAACAGGAGAGTAAAACACTAAAACCAAACAGCAAAAAAAAAATAGCCCCACAAACAAAACCACAGAAAATAAACAAACAAACAGAAAAAATAAGAAAAGAGTGAAGCTTTTTCTTTAACTACAGCTGGGGAAGGATTTGCAGTAATGGTGAGCAGTACAATACCCATCTCAACAGGGATGAGCTTGGAGAATCATGGCCTTGCTTGATATTTTACTGGAAACTATGCAGTATCTTTTGGTTTTATTTCTGTTATTTGACTCCCATAAGGAAGAGCACCCCTGAATGTTTTCTGCCTTGTTTTAATTCTTACCTTCCAGGCTGGAGTGGGCACCACTGCTCCTTTTGAACTATTCAAGAACATGGGTGTACCTTGATGGACTGTTTGGTCCTGGATAATAATTTAAAATAGCAAATGAAAATTATTCACTTCACTCCAATTCCTTGGTCTTGTTTTTTGGTTTATTTTATTGTGTTTTTTGGTTTTGCTCTTGTTTTAACCCTTTGCTTTTTCACAGTTGGTTTGCACTTCTGGTTTTAGTTCGTCAGTTTGTCAGCTGGCTCCTTCCCCTGTCGAATGTGGATAGCTGCCACCTTTCTGGTCATGATCTCATCCTTTTTCTCTCCCTCTTCTAGTTCCCTTGTCCCTGTCTCGTACCTTTGTTGTCAGCAGAACAGAGTTGTTAGCAGCAGGTTCTCCAGGTAAATCTGCATGCTTCTATTTTCACCATTCTTGTGACTGCCCTGATGCCATGAAAAGTCAGCTGCAGTCTGTATTTGTCTGATCCCTTTGCTTGTTAGGGAGAAGTCCAGCACAGAGTTGTGCCTCACAGGTAGGTATCCTGAACTTTTGTTTATGATAACTGGTCAGTCATCAAAATGGGAAGAACTAAAAACATGTTTAAGAAAATGTATCTGGTAACGTGTGCTTGTTCTTTTTTCTCATATGAACGCTGGTGGAAAATCAATAGGGGAGATTTTTTAGAAGAATGTATTCTCCCCCAAGCTGAGGCATAAAAAATTCTGAGGAAAATGTGTTTGGCAGAGGAGAATGTCTGCTGCTAAACTGCCATAAAAGGAAAACTTATTTAATAAAAGTATTTTATATTCTCTTATGGGTAAATTCTATGGTTTGTATATAGTCTGGCCATTTCAATTCCTGGAAAGCTTTGAGCTTTCTCTCAGTGAGGTTAATACAAGGGACTGGCACAGTGATCTGCTGAGTGGATGGATTTGCAGTGGAATGCACAAGAAGGTTAGGAGGATTTTCTGGTTCCTGTTGTGCTTAAGACCTTTCCTTACTGTATCACCAAGTTGACTGGCACAGAAATTCTTTTGGAGAGCAGAGACAAAGAAGGGAACAAACTGGACCAAAAAGAGCTCTGAGATGTGGTTGAGAGATTGTTAATTGGGAAGCATCAAGAACTGAGCTTTGCAGACACTACATGCATGAAGTGGTTGGAAAAAATGGAAACCCATCAAGAAAGTCTGTAGGAAGAGCAGAATCCTAAAATAGTTTGGGCCACAGTGAGCATATGTCTTCCTTTTGAAGTTTTTTCTGGTTTTTTTTCAGTCTTTCCTCAGAACTAAAAGCAAACAAAATAATGATATGCATATTTAAGTGAAACATCTCTTAAATATTAATACGTATCATGCATTTTATACACTTTCACCATCTGCTTCCTGTATTTCACCCTCTTTCTTTAACTTTAGAAAATATATTTCATCGTTGGTCCCTAAATTGTCTTCATGCACATTCTGAGCAAACTACAGGTTGTTGCCTTGCAGGGGATTTTTTCCTGCCTCATTAAAGTTTCCTGCTGCTAAACACCAAAGAAGGGGGAGAAATTTAATTTTTCTTTAATTGAAGTACCTGATGGTTCTCCTTTAAGCTCGGCAACTTTGATTATCTTTCTTGGCTTAGTTCTTTTGTTTTGCCAGGTCTTCCTTTTTTTACTTTTATTTTTTCTTTTCCATTCTACAAATAGATATACACTTTGCACAGGTTGTTTCCAGTATAAATGCCAAGCATACTTTCATAGCTTTTCCCCCAGTTAAATTTAAAAAAATTACAAAAAATAAACAAGGGGAAATAATAGTGAGAAGAATCTCCTTTGCAAGGAACTGATAGTGTAAGCCTGGTCACTGTGGCAATGTGGTTCCAGTTTTGATGAAACACAGACCTTTTGTGGGGAACTTATGAAAATAATCCTGTTGTTTAAACACAAATTCATAATACACTTGTACTGATGTCCTTTTTGTGGCTTGTGCTCTTTATCAAGGTGAGGGGTGTGAAAAAACCTGGGTAGAGAAGCTCTAACATGGACCTGCATGGTGTTTGTCATCTATACTTTCTGTACCTTTCCTCTTCATTATCTTCTCTTCTCCTTCCCTGAACTGAATGAGATCCAGAAATCATGTTGTTTCCCTCACATTTTTAGAAATCATACCTTTTTGTTCTGTCCTTTTGTCTCACCTTTCTGTTTTTTTTATTCTTATAATGCTTTGCCATGTTGCTCTATATCCTTTGCTTTTTATTAGTAATGTACTATAAGATCCCTGGTGGAAGGAAAAGGCAGATGCAATTCACACTAGTGTAAAGTTGTTCCAGATGGAAGCCTTTATCCCAAGCAGCAGTGATGCTGTTCTTGTCACATAGAGCCATATTTTGTGTATACAAAGAGGTGGGAAAGAGGACAAATTCATCCAGCCTTCACAGTTCCTTGTTCTCCAGTGGGAATTTCAGCATCAAGCCCTGTGTGCAGGTAGAGTTTCTGCTCCTGACAGCAGTTATTGCAGCCTGCTGAGGCTTTCAAGTTGGCACAGAGGAAAACCTTGCAAGGCTCTGAGTGCTTCCCCCTAAGCCTGCACTTGGTGTTGCCATAGGGTCCTGCACTAATTCCATAGTGCAGAAATGGTGGGGAAATTATCAAGTTGTCAGAACCTGTATTTTTTTTGTTCCCCTTTTTAAAATTTCAAGAAAGACAAAATCAGAAGTATTTTAAGTAGGGAATAAGAATCAGGGCAATTCTGCATTCTAAAGTGTTAGGTTTAGGAAAGGCTGGATTCAGAAATGTGTAACAGGCTGTGTCATTTGAACAAGGAGATACTATATTTCTAGTGATTAAGTGGCAGAGGTAGGGTTAAATTAAAGGGAGGTTTTTGGTTTTTATAAGAAATAAAATTATATGTAGAAAAGTCTTGAAAAAAGAATTTGAAAAGCTTGGAAGGATATTTTTGTTGATTTGCTCAAAGAGACTTTGTATCCTAAGACTATATGAAAATGATCTTTCAGCTTGAGAATGGGGATCATGTGGTGAGTAGCGTAGTTTACATCAAGTTTGAGTTTGGGTTGGCTGAATGTGTTTTAAGTGCATTAAGATCCAAAACTTCCCTCATCCCAAAGATAGTTCTTTGATCAGTATGTACTGTGTGTGTGCCCAGGGAGCAGCCCTTCTGCAGGAGGGCTTGGAATCTCTCTTAGGATGGCTTGGCTTTCTGCCCTCCTATCTTCTGGGTCACTGTGTGGGTGGAGGCCACAGATGCAGAATGTCTGTGGTGTCCCAAAAGCACGTTTGTTTTAGATAGACTGTGTCCAGTCACACTCACAGGGGACAGCTGCAAGGTCTTCAAGTGAAACTCTGCAGGACTTAAAGGCCAGTGCTGGAAAATGTTGCCTGTAGTGTTCTCCTTTCCTGGACAGATTTTTCTCTGTAGCATGGACTATTTTGCCTGTGTCACTGGCTGACATGTACTACATAGAGTTTGCTTTCCTTCATTGAGGTTTGCCACTTCAAGCACTGAGAGGAAATGTTGAAGTAATTGTCATGTGCACTGCACTCTAGTCACTGAGGACTCTGTTACTCCTGCTGAAAATGTCTGCTCTAGCTCAGGGAAAAAGGCATATGTAGGTATCAGATGAAATAAAAAGGGATAAAGTGCAGCTGGGACTGACTGTGGATGAAAGTAACAATGGTTAAGAAAAAAAATATGTCAAGCATGGTCTGACTATCAAGATCTCCTGTAAGGGAGCCTTGGGAAGTTACCTTTCTGTGACAGTTTCTGGTCATCAGCTGAAGCACTGTGTTCTCAGGGCATGTCTGTTGCAGCATAGACAACTACAGGTTTGTTTAGGGCATACTCAATGATGCTGGCTACCAGCTCTGGACTGAAAATGTACCATTTTTCAGGATAATTTGGTTGTTTAGCCACATATCTACTTATGAATGGATTAAGCATTTGCAGTTTATTTGTGCTACATCACAATTCATTATGTCCCTTTGAAACTGATGGCTTTAAAAGTTTTCTACTTGATTTAAGAAATCTCTTGCTCTTGCCTATTTCTTAGCTGAAAACAAGTCTCCGCCTCGGCCCTGTGGCTTGAATCACTCAGACTCTTTAAACCGGAGCGATCGCATCGACGCAGTGACCCCAACGTTAGGGAGCAGCAACAACCAGCTGAATGCATCCTTCCTCCAAGTGTATGTTCCAGACTACTCAGTGAAAGCCCTCACAGACATTCAGTTTGTCAAGGTAGGAAAAAAGCTAGAAAGACCCTGCTGGAAAGTCGGGCTTGGCTGGTAGGATGGAGAGCCTGGGGAAGGGAATTCCCTCTAAATTTCTCTGTGAGTAAATAGCATTATGAAAGCAACTGTTTAAAAGTTACTTTAAACTACTTTTTTTCCAATATCTGCTGTCCACTGATTTGTCTTCACTGTTCTTCTCATTTGGACTTGTAAGTAGGTTGGTCACATAATTTTCTGGATTTCAGGTCCTTTGAGGAAATATTATAGAAAATAACCTCTGCTTTTAGTCAAACCAATCCTTGTGAAGCTGTTGGACCCATCTGAAATGGAGACCCTTCATTATCAGACACTGTCCTTTTCTAAAGGATGAGACATTTACCGTTGGTTGCAGTTTTTATTCACTTCTGATTTTGGTTTCAGTTTGGGGTTCTTGGTCTTACTTTCCGACTTGCCATCCTTCTTCTGCTTGGAGAAGTCTTGGACATTTCTCTTTATCTTAACTTCACATGTGTTAGGCTCATGTCTCATACTACCAGTGAGTTGCTGCATGAAATACAGCTCTGTCCCCCAGCATGGTGCATCCCACGCTGAAATGTGTGCGAGTCCTGTGGGAGAGGAAATCTAGCTGAGCTGAGGAACAGCTAATGCTGGCAGCAATTCCAGCCCAGCTGGGAGTCCAGGGAAGCTGATGTCCCATGGCCAGAAGTTGACATTGATGCTTTTCTTAAATTAAGTGCGTGTTCACAGTTTGTTTGTATGCAATTCAAGTGATTTATGAACTTAACTTCTGTTAGTTAATTCAATGTTAAGAATGTGGAATAGGGCAGACATACTAGAATGCTTAACTGAGTATTCCGTATCCAAAATTTAAAAGGAGAGTAAAATCGTGCCGTCAAAACTTTGAGACGCAAGCGTACTGGTCAATGGTTCAATCCTTCAAAGATTATATCAGTAGGTATTTATCACTGGGCAAGTGATTCTCACTGCAGATTTCAATGGCTAATCTGCTGTACAGAGCAGCTGCTTACCCTATACTGGTTTATGTGGAATCCTTCCAAATCTCACTGTGTTCACACTGAGGCTAATGAATGTTAATGCAACTGTCCTGGTATCTCTGCAGTCAGACTTGCACACCTCTTCTTGCATCCCTCTGCTTTACGTGTAGGTCAGAGTACTCAACATTAGTGTTTTCACTGTGCCACATGGTCATTCATTCAATTAATACCTTGTAAAACCGGGGTTGTGACCTGCTCATGCATGTTTGGGTTTTGCTTTTGGAGTTGTAACCTGGTCCATCTGACTCTGTCCATTTCCAGTCCCTCTTCTCATGTTACTACTGAAATTTACAGTTTTCTAAAAGTCATTTCATCTCTTCCACCTTCCTGCCTGCCAAGATCACTCACTGCTGTGGGCTCATGGGACTGCCAGTGCACATGTGTCTTGCTGCCTGTCCTGGCTGAGAAAATTGGCCTGGAGGAGTTCACAGGGCTGGTTGCTTGGGGCTCCAAGAGGAATTCTGCCCTCCACCACCACATGCAGATGTATGGGACTTCCCTGTCCCTGGGGCATTGTGGGCAGTGACACTCTGTGCTCTAGGCCAGCTCCTGTCATCACTGTTCTGCTGAGTGCAGACAGCTCTTGCAGAGACCAGTGGAAAACTTCATGGGTTGCTAATTTGGACTCATCTCTATGGGCATACCAGTGTTTTCTAGAATCAAATGTCCTTATGTATAAGACTGTAGATCCTGCTGTATTTGCTGGCCTAGACAAGAGCAGCAATGCTTGTACTCTATACTTGTACTATAGAGCTGGCTTGGCTCTATAGGGACACTCAGAGCCTCACCAGGAGCTCACTGAAGTTGGGAGAAAGACTTCACTGATCTCTGGTTCTGGTCCTAAAGGTGTGCATGGTTAGAGGGAAATGGAGGTCTGATTTAAAAATCTCTGCATAGGAATAAATCCCTGCCTTTGAACAGCATGGTGATTGCACAGCACTGTTCTTTCACCCTCCCTGGAAATATCACCATGCTGTGGGTGTTGAGCTGGGATTCTCTAGGCTTGCAAAGCGCAGGGATGTTTTATGGAAACAGGTAAAGAGGGGCTGAAGTGTGGTCATCTGGAAGGGGAGGAAACTTTGTCTTCTCTGTGCTCCACAGGAGACGTAGAAGTGTGACTGACTTTTTTTGTTTCTTCCCTGTTCTTGGAGCAGATCTCAAGACAGCAGTACCAAAATGCCCTGATGGCATCCCGGATGGACAAAACACCTCAGTCCTCGGACAGTGAAAACACTAAAATCGAACTGACTCTTACGGAGCTGCACGATGGTTTGCCAGACGAGACAGCAAACCTGCTGAATGAACAGAACTGTGTGACTCACAACAAGCCCAACCACAGTATGCACAGTGAAGGAGCCATCTAGGAGCTGACTCCCCACAACCCACCCATCCCATCTCCTCAGCAGGACCAGCCCTCGCTCCTTCCTGCCTCCTCCCCGAGTGTGAACACTGTTAGTGCGTGCTTGCAACACTGCTGCATCCAGTGTTCTGAGACCAAAGACTTTTGCGTCCATTCTGGGAGCAGAAGAGGAAGAAACAGGAAGAAAGGAGCAAAGAGCGAGAGAGACTAAAGACCCAAACGTAATTTGGGAATGGTGAGCCACCCTTGAGAACGATGAAAATTCTTCTTGCAAAGTAGAATTATGTTTATTTTTTATCTGTACTTTTGATCCTTATTGGGTTTTTCCTCCTCAAACACATATGGGGAAGTTTAAAAGCTCCTCCGTTATTTTTTCAAGAGAGATCATGTTTTTAAAAAGTATTTTGCAGAGTTTTAAATTGTTTCTGTCCCTCATGAACCTCAAATGGGCTCTGTCATGGTTTTGTGAAATGGCTCCAATGTCCTTAGGCCTCTTCTCACCCCTCTGTGGTCCTTTTTGTTGCCCTGTTGAAAAAGTTAGTAACTGGTACTTGTATGTTATTTGTGTCCTAAGAATGAGCAAGCTTCAAGGAACCTCTAGTTTCAGCCACCTGGAGGACCAAGACATGAGGATTATTACATTCTTGCAGTTAATTTTCAGGGAAGGAGTGGTTACTTTGGTATTTAATAATGTTTCAAATTTCAGAAGGTTTCTTTGTTAAACAGGCAAAAGCATTGTTACACTTACAGTTTTGTAACCTCCAAAACCTTTATGTACGTTGAAGATGATACTGGGGGGAAGGCGTTAATTAGCAAAACTGCAGTCTGGTGAAAAGAAAGCCGGGTGTGATATTCCATAGTGAAGTAACTGGGTGATTTTTCATTGATGTTCCTGACAATTGCATGGTGAAGTATTGTGTGCACCCTGAGACACCGAGTCTTTAAACACTCCTGTGCTGTAGCGGTCTGTGCACCGTTACCTTGGCCAGAGCAGATGGTCCAGCCTTTGCTGAATATCAGAACATCAGTCCCTGTCCCCCCTGTAATCTCTAATATTAACACAGAAGATGCTGCTACAGTTACACCCAAAGTACATGCTCCAGGTGATAGTAAACCTCTGCCAGTGCAAGGATGGGCACTGCTGAGGAGCCAGAACCATCCTCTCCTCTCCAAGAGCTGACAAAACTTTCCAGACGCGAGTGTATTGCACTTCAGGGATTCAGAGAGGTTCATTTCCAGGCTGTTCCCAGCCACATTCATTCCTTTGAGTGGATTTAGTGCATTTCCTTCTCTCTTGCCGCTTTTAACAGCCGTTATAGGGATTACCAAGGTAGCAGAGCAGAGAGCCTCCCACCCAGCTGCCACCAGTGCAGGGCAAACACCTGCCTTGGGCAGCAGAAACCAATTCCTCTACCCCAAAAACCTGGATGCAGGCTGGGTGCCAGCAAGATGCACCCTATGGCAGTTGTGCATCACCCATTTCCACAGATGGAGTCCAAATCCTCAAATTAAAAAAAGGAAAGCTGTCCCCCTCAGTCTTCTCCCCTTCCAATGCTGTCTCAAACAAAATGTGAACATTGTCCTCAGTATCTGGATTGATAAATCAGGCTTTGTGGTTTCTCTGTTTCAAGACCCTGCTATGACCCCTGGCTATGTAGCATTTCCCTTTCTTTACGCATGGATAATCTCTTTGGGGATACCCAAAGAAGCCCCCAGCCCCAAATGCAACTGCCAGAGCTCTCTGTGCCTGCAGGCCCGCCCCTCTCTCCTGCTCACGGGCTGTGAAGGGCACTCACTGCAAGTTCCCGTGGTCCATCTGTGTGCCTGGTGGCTGGAAAGGTGCAATATTCCATTGCAGGATCTCCTGTGGGAATTGGAGTGTGTGTGGTGTCAGAACTAATTGGGTTTGCCTGTCTCCTTCCTCCTCCTCTTTTCCAGCTTCAGAAAGGAGCCCTAATTTTTGCTCTCCACCCTGGTGGGAGCCACCCATGAGGAGGAAGTCCCTGCAAAGGACATAGAAGTTGCACAGTGCCCAGCTTGTGTGCCCAGTGAGGAGGAGACAGGCCCTCCAAAGCCTTGCTCTCACATGTAGCCTTTTGACTTTTTCCCATCTAAAAGTGTTTCCTTAGCCTCCATCCCACCCTTGCTCTGATGTGCACCAGCCCAGCACTGCTGAGAGCACACGGCTTGGTGGCAGCATGGGCTGGCCTAAGCCTTGCGCCTTCCCAGAGAGCTGCCAATATTGCACCTTTCTCATGGAGCAAAATGTCCAGATGTTACAGCATTTGCAGTTTTTATCTAGTGTTGCTGAATGTAAAAGTTTGTTTGACACAGTGGTGAACTTGAGATGCAGTATCCGTTTTGTCAAACCTGCCAAAGGAGGGAAGGCTCAAGTCAAGGCAGCTCTCTCCAGGATGAGGTTGCTCGCTGGATCTGACTTCTGCTTCTTATGGCAGGTTAAGGATTTGTTTCAATGTCTGTTTCCCTTTTTAAAAAAAAAAAA
>VZTT01012983.1:0-10867 GCA_013400855.1 Buphagus erythrorhynchus | reverse complement strand
GGTCTCACAGGCAGGGTTTGCTAAACCTCAGTCAGAAAAACAAAGGAGCTGGTGATGCATGGAGGGAGCCAAGAGGGAAAACCTGACCAGACACCCGGAGTCACAGGAGATGCTGCTGTAGGTGTTTGGGATTGCTCTGAGCCAGCTGCAGCAGCTTCCCTTTGCTTTGCTGCTTCCAGGTTTGCCTGGTCCCACCTCTGGCATTCCTTCCCTCCATCCTGTGGCTGCACCTGACAGTTCCAACTGCACACCCAGCCCCAGCTCCGACTGCACACCCAGCTCCATTTCCACACCCAGCTCCATCTCCACACCCATCCCCAGCTCCACACCCATCTCCAGCTCCACACCCAGCTCCAGCTCCGCACTCAGCTCCAGCTCCACGTTCAGCTCCATCTCCACACCCATCCCCAGCTCCACACCCATCTCCAGCTCCACACCCAGCTCCAGCTCCGCACTCAGCTCCAGCTCCACGTTCAGCTCCATCTCCACACCCATCCCCAGCTCCACACCCATCTCCAGCTCCACACCCAGCTCCAGCTCCAGACCCATCTCCATCTCCACACCCATCCCCAGCTCCACACCCAGCTCCAGCTCCGCGCTCAGCTCCAGCTCCACGTTCAGCTCCATCTCCACGCCCAGCTCCAGCTCCATTTCCACACCCAGCTCCAACTGCACACCTAGCTCCGATTGCACGCCCAGACCCAGCTCCACACCCAGCTCCAGCTCCATTTCCACACCCAGCTCCATCTCCACACCCATCTCCAGCTCCACACCCAGCCCCAGCTCCACACCCAGCTCTGACTGCACACCCAGCTCCGACTGCACACCCATCTCCATTTCCACACCCAGCTCCATCTCCAGACCCATCTCCAGCTCCACACCCATCCCCAGCTCCACACCCATCTCCAGCTCCACACCCAGCTCCCCATCACCACGGAAGTTGCCCTGGGGAGTGTCTGTTCTGGGCACTGAGACCAGCCCTGGTGGGGACACCAACAAACCCCCGTGTGTGGCTGCCCCCGTGCCCTCAGCGGACCCGTGGCACAGCCCCACTTCCACACAAGGCTGGCACAGCCCAAAGCCTGCNACACACACCGCTAGCTCCGACTGCACACCCATCTCTGACTGCACACCCAGCTCCATCTCCAGACCCATCCCCAGCTCCACACCCATCCCCAGCTCCACACCCATCTCCAGCTCCACACCCAGCTCCCCATCACCACGGAAGTTGCCCTGGGGACTGTCTGTTCTGGGCACTGAGACCAGCCCTGGTGGGGACACCAACAAACCCCCGTGTGTGGCTGCCCCCGTGCCCTCAGCGGACCCGTGGCACAGCCCCACTTCCACACAAGGCTGGCACAGCCCAAAGCCTGCTCTGGAGCCCTGGGGCTTCACTTAAACCCCGCTTTGATGGGAGGGAGAGGATCCCGCACTGCCAGGAGGGGATGGAGGCAGTGTGAGCGCCCTTCCAGAGCAGGGGGTGGATGAAGGAGCAGGGCAGGGGAGCTGAGCACAGAGCTGGAGCTGGCACTGCTGTGTGCCAGGAGCTGCTCCCGGGACACGGGCACTGCCGCTCCTCTGCCACGGGGGAGATGGGGAAGGTTCTGGTGCCTGAGCTGGGCAGAAGTGCTGCAGAGCCCTTCGGAAAAATGTGCAGGGATGAAATCCCACCTTCTGCTCCCTGCAAAGCCCCGAGGTGAGGGTGCCCTAGGGGCTCCCTCCCGATCACTGCTGGCCCCACTGTGGCGGTCGCTGCAGGTGGCACCGCCGGGCTCTCCCCACCGTGCCCGCACCCATCCCGAGCACCGGGAGCTGCCCTGAGCTGGATCCACGCGAGGTGCAATTCATCTCCCTCGGGTATTCCTGGCTCCGTGCCCTCTCCCAAGTCAGCAGCAGCATGACTTGAAATCCTTCAGTCTTGCCAAGTGCCTTTTTCACCAATTATTCCTCTTTTTTGGCTCCTGCGCTCTGCCGATGGGTGGCACCGGCAGAGGAGGGGGACCCGTCCCGGGCACAGCCCAGGGGCACACGGCAGGGCGGGCTTTCAGCAGAGATCTAATTAGCAGTTCTAATTAGCCTCGATTTCCTTGTCTCCTGCAGGTCTCAGCTCCTGCTCAGGCTGCACTGCAGAGCCAGAGCATCAACGGGGATCCCTCCTGGTGCCAGCACCCCGGGCTGGCACAGCCCTGCGCGCCCTCCGCTTTCCCGGGCAGCAGCGCTAATTCAACTCCTCCCGAACCCTCTGGCTGGCAGGAAACTTCTCCGAGGGGAACCGGGAGTATTGGTAGAGTAGAAAAAATGAGGGCACGGGATAGAGGGGCAATAAGGCGTAAAATCACAGCTGGGCGAAGGAAGGAGAGGAAGCTGTGCGCGCTGTGAGCTCTGCCCTGCTTCTCCCTCCCCGGGCGGGGCTGGCAGCGATGCTCCCAGCGCATCCCTCGCAGGAGCCGAGGCTTCTGTGCCTCGGCCCTGCCGGGAAGCCGGGACAGGCAGGAGGGTGCTGGGGATGCCCTGCGGACAGGGCAGGAAGCAAAAGTGAGTTTGAAGCTGTTCTGGGACTCGGGGGTCACAGCCACCCCCCTTGGAGAGCTGAGGGCACCCTGGCAGCACTGCGAACTGCTGGCAAAACTCTTCCTCCCCCGTGGCGCTCTCCGGAGGGACTCGTGCTTCCCACGATTGCTTGGACAAATCCTTGTGCGTGAGCCAGCAGCTCTCCTCTTGTCTCTTGTAATTACTGTCCCAGCGTTCTCCTTGAGAGACACCATCTGCTACTCCTCCATCAGCAGCCGCTCCCCCTCTCCCCGAGAGCCCTTTCCCCGGAGAGCTCTGCTCGTGGTGCTGAGGGTGCAGCTCCCGAGCTGCTCGTTATCTCCATCCCATCCAAGGCAGCATCTCCAGCTCCTGATGCCACGGGCTCGGCGCTCTGCTCCTCCCCCAGGACACGCTGGCCAAGAAGCGAACAGCCAGCCTGGGGCTGCTGTGACCCGCTAAGCCCCTGTCCCCTCTGTCCGTGCTGCTGAGGAGCTGCTGGAAGTCAGGAAGAGGGTGGGATGCTCCCGGGAAGGCAGCGAGAAGGGCAGCCTGGGATGGGCACACGGGGACCGGGGTGGCACTGGGGTGGCACTGAGGTGACACTGGGGTGGCACTGGGGTGGCACTGGGGTGGCTGATACACAGAAAAGTCTCTTTAACTCGTGAGAAATGAGAGTTATAAAGTAGGTATGCAATTATTCAGCGCTGAGGTGCACGGGGATAATTCCTCCTCCAAAGCATGCACACCGAAACTTTAAACCACTGCTCTATTTATTTCCTAAAAGCCTAGGATTACACAATACGCCTAATACATATTCATGTCCTAGCCCTGCCTACCTTTGCTTTGTATTAAAATAAACTAAAAGTCCTTTCGCGCTTGCCCCTTCCTAATTCAAGGGTCGTCGAAGGTGTCTGACGAAGGCTTCCAAACTCTTCATCGCACTTGAACTTTTCAGCTTTGTCTCTGGAACATGCGTTTTAGCCCATCGGACACATTCCAAACTTTAAAATTAGCTCTTGCTAGTTTCGAATTTTGAATTTATCGCTTCTCACTGGCAGCCTTGCACCCCTCACCCTGTTTGCAAGTTCTGGCCCCGTTTATCACAAAGCATTCTGCCTCTCCTCCCGATTTTTGGAAGCATCGTAAATGCCAGGCATTCCTCATTGTCTTAGCTTTTAATGAACTATTCCTTACTCTTCAATTCCCTGTCTCATGGCACTGGGGTGACACTGGGGTGGCACTGGGGTGACACTGGGGTGACACTGGGGTGACACTGGGTGTGTCTGGGGCTGTTCCAGCTGAAACAAGCCCTTTCTGGGTCAGAAGGAAAATACTTCTCACAGAGCTCCGGGGCTCCCAGGAGCAGCTCCGAGGTGAGCAGCGCCTGTGCCCGGTGCTATCAGCATCCTGCTTTTAATCAGCTCCAAATGAGCCTCCGGGGACCTGTTCTCTCACGGCAGCACACTGGAAACTTCCACTGAAGTCAATAGAAGTTACTCGCACCCTCAGGCACAAATCCGCCGTGCTGAAGTTGCTGTGATTTACGCCCCGTGTCGCAGGCTCGACCACAGCCAGCGCCCGCCTCTTGGTATAATTCACAAGTAAATGTACATTTATATAAAAAATACAGTAAAACCATCACATTTTATTAGGGGAGGGCGCGCGATAAATTTTTACGTCGAAGCTTCCAGCAGCCAGAGATGAAAAGCGTCTTCAGGAAAATCACTGCCATGGAGACAGGTTTGCATCCCGCCGTATCAGGCGGCTCGTTTGTGTTTTTAAGGCATCTCATTAGAGCGTTAAATGATCTGTAAAAGGTAAAGCAGCATTTTTCTCAGTGGCTCTGGTGCTGGCCAGGCTTTGAGCCCCCACGGAGCAGGGAGGGGTGGGCACGTGGGCCACCGAGCCCATTGAGGCTGTGCCCCCATCCCCGTCCCCAGCCTGTCCCCAGAGCCGGCTGAGAGCACTCATTATTCACGCTGTCCTCCTAAAAGCCCCAGTAAAACCGACTTTCTCTCTGTTAACCAAAATTATCGTTTATAAAAATATGCGTGCAGCTCCTCTAGAATTCACCCAAACTGGAGCTGAGCGTTCACATCCTGCACCTCAGATGGGCTGGGCTCCCCTGGCTCAGCCCTGGCTTTGTGCTGGTCCAGAATTCACCCAACCTGGAGCTGTGCATTCACATCCCGCACCTCGGGTGAGCCAGGACCGGGCTCCCCCATCCAGCTCACCCCTGGCTTTGTGCTGGTCCAGAATTCACCCAAACTGGAGCTGAGCGTTCACATCCTGCACCTCAGATGGGCTGGGCTCCCCTGGCTCAGCCCTGGCTTTGTGCTGGTCCAGAATTCACCCCAAACTGGAGCTGTGCGTTCACATCCCGCACCTCAGATGAGCTGGGCTCCCCCATCCAGCTCGCCCCCGGCTTTGTGCTGGCCCAGAGCAGCCTGTGCTGGCTCCCTGCGGGCAGGTCCAGCCCTCGGGGCTGGGAAATCCTCCTGGCTGCAGCTCCTGCGCTCCCTGGCCCTGCTGGCCCCGCTTCCCTCTCTGCCAGCCCGTGGCTCCCCCCTGGCAGCGTCTGCTCGCCCATCTGCGATGCTCCGGCTCGGGCTCCTTCTGCTCCAGCTCCTCTCTTCCCTCCCAAATCCCACACCACGGCGCTGGGAGGCGATGCTGTGCTGCAAATGAATGATTTTTGGAGACGACCAAGCAGCCACGGTCAGAAATTCTTGCATCGCTCCAAGGCCAGAAATCAAAGCTGCACCTGAATTTGTGGAAGCGTTCCAGCGCAGCAGCTCGGGTTTCAAACTGCTGCAGAGCTGGCGAGGAGGGTCCAGCTTTTACAGGGATGAGGGAAGGAATCAAATGGTCGGGACAGCGAGAGATGAGTGATTCTGCAAACATTTGTCCCTTCCCTTGGCGGCGGTTCAAGGACATCTGGCACCACCTGGATGGGAGCGGCTCAGCCCTGGGGAAAATGGTGCCAGAGGGATGGGATGGGATAATGGGATGGGATAATGGGATAATGGGATGGGATAACGGGATGGGGATGGGATGGGATGGGATGGATGTGGGCTGTGCCTGCTGCAGGGACCAGCCTTGGAGCAAGGAAACCTTTTGTGATGAACTCCAAGAGCTTCGGTGTGTCAGGAAAATTAATTCACAAACACCAGAGGTTTATATCCAAAAAGGAGACAGACGAGTCCTTTTACTTTATTCTAATAAAGGGAGAGGCCATGGGGCATTCCCCTGGGGTCTCTCAGATTTTTGGAGGACACAGCCTCCCTTTTTATCCCAATTTCCCTCTTTCCTCATTGGCTGAGGTCCTTGAGAGGTACAGACTTCCCAGAACACCTGGTACCTGAGATTCCCCTCTAATGTACAACCCTCCCTTTTAATTTTTAATTCTTATGGAATTCATGTTTTTTCCCCATTGCTTCTTTCATCTTTCAATATCCAATTTCATCTTTCAATATCCAATTTCATTTATCAGCAATCCTACAGTTTGTTTGTAAAGGCAAATATCTTTTTCCATTCATCAACCAGTGGAATCCTTCCCATTGTTTCTTTTATGTGTCAGTGCTTGTTTTATCCACCAGCAGACCCAGAACTTGTTTGTAAAGACAAATCCCTCATTCCTCTCAGGTGCATCCCAGTGCAGAGCTGCTCCATTCCCAGAGACCCGGGGCCACTGGAGGAGCCAGCAGGGCTGGGAGGGATCGGCTGCAGAGCTCAGTGAGGCTCTGCCACCCTCCCCAGCAGCACAGGGGAAGTTCCCTGGAAATCCCAATCCCTTCTTTCCTCAGGGAATTGGGTTTCACCAGCGAGCAGCTCTGGGGGTACCTAATGGGAGCCTCCTGAACCCAGCCTGGGCTCCTGTAAAATAAAGGTGTGATTTGTTTCACATATCTCATCTTTTTTAAAAAAAATTACTAATTCACAGAAAATCATCCCCTCCCCTGAACAAGGACTTGTAGAATTTCTGAAGTGCCCAGTATTTTTTTATGAAGTGTTTCTAACCTTTTTTTTTTTTTGAAGAAAAGCTTGGCAGGGGAGCAGCCTACCTGCTCGTAAATTAGCAGGCAAATTAAAGAGGTTGTACAGACTTTTTAGAATTATTATTTTTATTTTCATTTCCCCACATTTAACCCAACCCACGCTTCTAAAATATTTAGGGGTGGTAGTGCTGCAGTGCTGCTCCAGAAAGAGAAATTTGGGCTGAGCAGCACCTGGCTGTGCCCAACTGGGCTCCATCACTTGGATCCTTGTGTTTCCAGCAGGGAAAGGAGCAGTGCTGCTGCTCAAGTGCTGAGTGAGGAAAGCCAGGGGCTTGTGAAAGGGCAGGATCCCTGGCTCTGTGGCCTGGATCCTACATTTTTCCACTGGGTTTTGCTCCAGGCTCCATGGCTCTCAGCCAGCCCAGGAGCAGCCTTTGCCCTCTGAAGTGTGGCTGGTGCTGCCCACTGCAAACACCATTAGCCAGAATTTTAGCCTCTCATTAAAGAGGAGGACGAGGCTGGGAAAGGGAGCCTCAATTAAGCGAGGTGAAAGTTAAAACATCAAGAAAAGCTTTTAATTGAAGCGCAGCCCTGCAGGGAAATGCAAAGTCGCTCATTTGGCAGCCTTACAGATGGTGGGAATGTCACACTTTGGAGAAAGGAGAGGGAAATGGGGAGCTGGGGTGGTCAGGAGCGTGGAAGAAGTAGGACAGGAGTGCACAGAGGGATGAGAGGGAAGGGAGAAGCTGCTGCCTGTGGCTGACACAGCCTGGCACCTCCATCCCTCTGGGCACAGCAGAGTTCCTCAGTTCATCACCCCAGCCAGCCCCACGTGCCCCTCTGAGTGTGAGGGGCTCACACTCCCCTTCAACCCCTTCACCAACTCACCTTCCCCTTCAACCCAAAACGTTAGGGGGCGTAAGAAACTCTGTAGGAGACTCTGTAGGAATTCGCTGCATGGGGATGGTCGGGACAAACTCAGGTGCTCTCTGTATTCTGGTCTTGAAGTTTGCAGTTGTTTCATAGGGCGTGGGTAAATATGAGAGCCTGCTAAGAACTGCAGCCACAGCTCAGAGAGGGACAGAGAGAGAGAAAGAGCAAGAGGAAGAGGAAGAGTGCAAAAGAAGAAAGAAGAGTGCAAGAGAGACAGATTTTCCCATTTACAATACAATAAATCTCCTTCTATGTTGAATATTCTAATTTCCACTAACCAATCTAATACAAGATACAAATTCTCTAACGTTTGCATGCAACCTATAGGAATCACTATATTACCATGTTTTACTGCTTTTCCTTGTCTCTACCTTTTATCTGGGACCCTTCCTGCCATACCTAGGGAGGATGTCTGTTTGCTTTTTGGTATTTGCAGCATCTAACATCATCTAAACAAAGGGGCCTTCAGACATTTAGTTGCTTTCAGCCTCACAGTCGAAAATTGCTATCATTTCTATTTCGCTTACATTTTCCATATTCTCAAAGTCTTTTGCTAGGCACTCATATTTATATGGTTTCCCTGATTCATCCTTCCCAACACTGGGGAAATGCAGTTTCCAGTTAATCACATCCCATGTGGCAGCCCCAGCCAGTTTTGTTGTGCCTGCCTGGATGCTGCCTTGGCAGCAGGGACCCGGGGGAGCAGGACCCTGCAGCCTCCTCTTCCCTATTTTCATTTAACTTTCTTAACTTCTGCTCTTTCCTCTCCTGTTCCCCAATTCTTGCTGCATTTTGTTGTTGCCCTGTCCTGTCCCTGGGGGATGTCCCCAGTGAGAGGTGTGGTGTTTTCCACAGAAATATCTTCCCTGTCTTTAGCTTATGACCAGGAGGAAAAAATCAAAGAAGTATCTGAGTCTCTCCTCCACATCCTTAGAGAAACCACCCCAAAAGCTCCTTCTCTTTGCAGATGGGGTGGCAATAACTTGGCTGGATTTTGGTGAGTTCAGATTTTTGCATCTCAGATCATGCCTGGTGTGCTCCCAGCTCTCACTCCCTGCCAGCCCAGCCCCCTGAGTGCTGCTCCCAGGAGATGTCACCCTCTGCAGGAGGACAGCTCCTCGGGGAGGGTGAGGCATGGCTCAAGCCCAGCTTCATCAGTCTCGAGGACATAAATACTCCCAGAGGGAAGAGTTATGGCCAGGAAGGTCCTGCAGCTCTGGAGCTTCCCCAGGTTTTATCTCAGCTCTGAATTAGTGGGAAGCTCCAGCTGCCACTCCAGTGAGAATGATGCTGCTCTGAAGGGCACCTGGCAACAAGGAGGTGGAAACCTCGGAGCTGCTGGGATGGAGGGGGATGTTCCCTTTGGCTGTGCTGATGCCCAGGGCTGATCTCAATCATATCCTGGAGAACTGGTCTGCAGGAGGAGGGTAAGGAAACCAGGATGCTACACCAACCTGAGAACCACGAGATCAGAGGAGAATTGGGAAGAGTAATGCTGAAATCACAGAAATCTCAGGGCAGGCTGGGAGCCAATCCAGTGCCACATTAGTGGCAAGCCAAAATTTGAATAATCTTTTCCCCTAAAAGTCTCTTCTAGGTTTTATGCTCATCAAATCAAAGGAGCAAAGTGCAGATCTGAGCAGAACTAAGCAGGCTGGCCCAGATCTCCAGCTCGGGCTGGCACACACAGTGAGGAGCTGAGGAACAGCCTCCTCCTCCCTTTGGGGAGTTATCAGCAACAGTGATTCAGTGAGTGGATTGAAACAAGGAATAAACTCGAGAAACTTCAGCACTTGTTGGCTGATCACAGGGAAAATGAAGAGAAAGAACTCAATGCCTGAATTATTTGTGATGAGTTAATTATGCTGGAAAAGGATGATGGAAGACAGAGCAGCAGTCAAAATTCTCTGCCTTTTCTCACCTACGCAGTTTTCTCAGATCCACTCAAAATTAATGTGGAGCTCAATATCAGACCCTCTCAAGTGCTGGGGGAGTCTGAGCCTGAGCATTTTTTGATTTACTACTCTGTCCAGTAGTACTGTGCCTCAGTTTTTTGGGTGTCTCCAAGATGTAAATCAGGTGGGAAGAGAAAGGCTGTGATAACCCAACCCCTGTTCCTGCAGGGGAGCTGAGAGCCAGGGATGACCCTGGGCACTGCAGGGCGGGACAGAGCTTTCACCTTGTTAGACCAGCCTGGAAACAACGTGGTCACAGAGAACCAAAGTGCCCAGGAGGTGGTGGGAGAGGAGGATGAGGCACAAAGGCCACGAGCTGAGAGCTCCTGGGGACATTTGGGACATCTCCCCCAGCCCTGGCAGCTCTGTCCATGCTCAGCCCCTCGGGACTGGCACTGGGGGAAGGCTCTTCCCAGGCACCTGCAGGAGTTTCACAGCTCTAATTTTCCACCCCACTAAAAATTGCAGATGTCCCAGGAAAGCTGCTTTCCCACGAGACTTCCCACGGAATCCTGCACATCCCAGGGGGCTGCAGGGCACCCAGCAAGCTCCAGGCTGTGTAGGCTCAGCTAAATCCAGGAGCACAGGGGGTATTCCCCATGGGAAATGCATTACCTGCTCCTGTGCACACAGCAGCCACAGTTGGAGCAGCGATGAAAACCCTGCTGGGATCAGCAAACCTTTAATTAATGTCAATTTTGCAGAAAATAGTGGATGTCCAAAATGACCCTGTGACGAATTGAGGAGTGCTCTCACACTCTGTTTTCTTTAATCACGTGCATCAGGATTTATGGAGACATCCAGGCTGTTTGCTGAGCTTTAGGAGGATCTTTTTTTTTTTTTTTACAAATCCATGGATTTTTATGCATTTGGTAATGGATTTCTGATGGAATTTTGAAACTGGAGAGAAGCCACTAGTGGGGACTCTTTGGGGCATCGCTCTTGGCACCTAAAGAAGGGAGAAAAAATGGAGAGTGAAAAACTTAATGAAAATATGTATTTGTATAAACAATCAATGAAGATCGTGTTTGTGTGTTAAACAACCACCTTGAAATTGCTCTGTCTCAAAGGACTGAGCAATTGCAGACTACCTCAGCATGAATGATTTATGACATTCATGAACTTGGCAACTACATCAGTTTTCCTAAACCTGGCAGCAAACACCACCTGCATATTAAGTGAAGATTTATGATTTATAAAACTCACCTCATTATGCAGAGGAACAGGAATTGTCTTATGTGTGCAGTCTATAACTCCTGGGACAGATGAAAAGGCAGCTATGACACACAATTTATGTGTTCTTGCTGCTGAGGTGGCGAGGGAAAAGCAGGGAGAATAACTTGGGCTTTGAGCTGGGTGCTTTCAAAGCTGCCCACATCCCTCTCCTTCCCCCAGGATGATGCTGTGGCTAAAATTGCCTGTTCTCTTGGAGGAATAAAAAAAAAAAAA
>VZTT01012980.1:1595-17025 GCA_013400855.1 Buphagus erythrorhynchus | reverse complement strand
CTCCTTTTCACAGAGTTACTGGACTGCAAAACCTTCAGTGTTGAAGGGCTGATTCCTTTTTTCTTTTGTCCATCAGCACAATTTTTACCATCTGGAGTTAGTTTAGCAGAAAGGTGTGGATGTATATTTGTCTTTCAATCCACTCAATAAAATGTGACACGTTACTGTAAACTCCAGGTCCCAAAACCTTGGAAAAGCAGACAGAGCCCCAAGATGTTAAACCAAACAAAGTCCAGCGCCCTGCAGTATGCTCGCACACAAGTGGTCCTCCACTGTCACCCTGCAACAGGAAAGTTTAAAACAGTCTATTATACACGTGGCTAGCACTCATGGTTAAAGCTATCTCACAGTTTCTACAGCCATTTGCCTTTAGCAAATAACTCAGCTGTAAAAACCAGCTGCTCTGCTGGACTGTGTAGCTACACACAGCATTACCAGTATTTATTACCCATTACATTTATACAAAAAATTACCTGCAAAAGGCTCATATAAATTAAAAATTTAACTAGTACAGATAAACCCTAGAGTCTTCAAGCAGCATTTCATTATCATGAAGTTGTTTACACCAGTATTAACAATAATAGTAATAATAAAAGTTGGGTTAAAGTATGTAAATAGACAGTTGTCATTCCTAGAATAGATAAAGTATACTACACCTAATTAACATCACAGTACTTTGATTTCTAAAAGCAATTTTGTTTGTTGAAACTTTTTGTTTCTCCTACCATGCAAGAGTCCACGGTGCCAGATTCGTAGCCAGCACACAGCATCCTGCTAGTGATGATTTTCATGTCAAAATACGACTGGCATTTTTCTAAGGAAATTATGCGAACCTCTCCTTCTTGAAGCTTGAAAGGCACTGAAAAACAGAACTGTTTACTATACACAAATTCACAAATACTTACCTATTATGACTCCGTGAGGTACAACAAATATTTCCATTGGGATACACTATAAATATTGCTCTCTATATATGTATTAAATGAAAGAGCACTATATGTTGTATTCTGGAGAA
Source organism: Buphagus erythrorhynchus (assembly GCA_013400855.1). Taxonomy (NCBI): domain Eukaryota; kingdom Metazoa; phylum Chordata; class Aves; order Passeriformes; family Sturnidae; genus Buphagus; species Buphagus erythrorhynchus. Next base: position 16,010 of record VZTT01012980.1, on the reverse strand, counting down.
GGACTAAGCACATGATGTGATATTTGCTGTTTATTGAGAATTTGCACTTGATGCAGTTGGTGACTTTTAAGACAGGGGCAGTAGTGGCTGGAAAACAGTAATGTGAGAGAGGTGGACAACTTGTTTGGTTCACTGTTCCAGGGCAGGACCTCCCTGTTTCTTGGTGTCTGTCATGGTAAAACTTGCTGATAATCACAGCCATTTTAGTTATGTTTGGGTAAATCTGACTTACAGAATGTACCAGGAAATCAGAATTTGAACTGATCAAAATTATTGTAATATGTTCAAGAGAAAATAGAAGACTTCTTCCTAGTCTAAGCAACTGACTGAGCTCAAATTCTAATCAAAGTTGTTCAACCTAGGGTATGCAGTACTAAATGCTATGTAGCCACAGTGGTTTTTGATGCTTCCTAGCATAAAACCTTTAAAATCAACACTGACCACATCAGAGAACAAAAAACCATATTCCATTTACCAGTGCTGCAAAAAAATTCTGTTGGAGCTTTTTTCTTGATATCATATAGAGATATTTTTAGATGGGCAGAGATGCTAGTAAAAAGGTTATCATTCACATGTGCAATTTAATTTTTACCACATCTAACCTGGCCACTACAACTGAAGTTCCACTGAAGCAATACATAAAGGAAGATTTCCTTACCCAGCATATGGAAAAACCATCCCTAGTAATTATTATAATAATAGCAAAGGGAGAAACACGATGGCTAGTGCACTAGAAGTGCTGGGGCCAGGCTAATTTGCATAGTATTCATGCAGAATCTTTTTGTCTGAACTGTTATTTACATAACAGTTCTTGTCAAGGATTGGGGCAGCCGTAAAACAAGAAAACTCACTAACGTTCCATTCAGAGATACAAAAACAACACTTGTGATTATGGAATAAATTGTGTCACAAGTACAAAGTGATTCATGTTCCACCAGCCCATAAGACAGTGCTTCCAGCTTTCACTGAGCTAAGAGAGTTTCCCCTGCACTGATGATGTGATACCTTTGCAATACCATTCTGAATGCAACTTAGATGGCTAAAATCATAACTTATGTGGGGGACTTCCTTGATAGAAGTTTCCAGATCCTGAACGTTTTTAAAAATCAAGCCAGTGTCTAAGTAAGTATTAAGGAGCATAAATTGTAGCTGCTGCTTGAAAAAGCTAGGCTGTAGTCCCAGCTTGATCCCTTCAAGAGTAGTTACACTCTTCTAGTATTTACTAAGATCCAGTAATAGTATAAATGGATAAAAGTTTGTAACGGTATCACTTATTTGATTAACTCAGTAGAAGCTTCACATGTTTTTCAAAAGTCACAGAAATATTAATCTTACTTTTGTTGCCCATGTGTCCCCAGCCTGTGATGTAGCAGTAGGTGTCTGGCTGAACCAGCTGGTCCTTGCTAGGCAAGCAGACAGGTCTTACATAGCTTGTCTCGTTGATATCCTCATCGAGTTCCACAATGCTGATATCATAGTCTACAACTGCTCTGTTGTAGCGTGGATGGAGGATGATGGTCCTCACTAGTCGGGTCTGCATGAAACTTGATGGATGATCAAGATTGCTAATCCCAAGCACTACTTTCCAGACAGCTGCATTTTCTCTCCTTTGTGGAAAAAAAAAAAAAAGTGAAATTTCAGTCAAGGTCTTTCTTTTAAGCTAAAATACCCAATTTTTTTTCTCCCTTTTTGCATACTGCGCTTTGCAAAGCATACAAATACTACAAGAAGAAAACAAATTCCTTACAGCAAAGATCTGACCAACAGAAGTCAACGCTTTCCATTTCCCTCCTGCTTGTAGTCAAACACATTAAAGTTCAGTCCATCAGAACATATGTAACTATGCATTAGTTGCTGTATTAAAGGCTGTCAAAGTCATCCCTTGGATGCTTCCCAGCATTAGTTGCTCACATACTCAGTGGTGGGCACACACAAAAATCACTGGGGTAAGAATATTGTTCAGTAGTCTGGTGACAGCAGTTATGTCTCGCTGAAATCCCTAAGGAGTCTCAAAGAAGCAATTATATTGTGTAAATTAAATATTTTATGATAGCCATGGGAAAAGTCCCTTATTTATTCCGCATTCAGTCTGTGCCAAGTATACTTTCTATGCCTAAGATCAAAGGGTTACTTTGACTCTTAAATTTTTTGAGACTCTTTGGTAAACATACAAGACCACAAAGCAATGATACATATGATACAGGGGGGAACACTGAACTATTGTCTGTTGAGACACATCAGAAAAGCCTAGATTTTATGAAGGGCTTCGAGGCTGTAATCTTTTGATCCCAACTGGTCTCAGGATGAGTTGTGGGTTCTTTGTGGTTTCTAATTAGTCTGTGATGCTAAAAGCTCTCCAAAATTTTTCACCATTTTTCACAACTGCTGGAAGACAACTCCATGTAATTAAGCACCTTTCAAAGGACAGAAGCTTATTCAAAGCAGTGTAAGTAAAAGCATGCAAAATTTCAGCTTTTTCACACTGTTCAACAGGATTGCAATTCCTGTAATTTGTAAAGAGATTCAGTTGCTAAATCAAGACTACATTTATCTTAAAGAGTTGGATGAAAATTCTGGCAGTTCAGACTATAATGATCATTTTAGCATAATGATCAGTGAGTTGTTCCATAAAGTTATGAAAATTTAGTGCTGAGAATATTCATATACTATTGTACATGTGTTTACAACCATGGTAAAATAACACTGCCTAGAGAAATAAGCAGTCAGCCAGAATGCATTGTCCTACACATAAAAAAAATCTTTAAATGTAATGCATTTCACAATGATCTTGACTAAACTCTGGGGACTACAATAAGAAAACTCACAAACAACAATGTTAAATATTAAACAACATTAAACAATGTTTAATGCAGCTCTTTCTATTTATGCCCTCTAAAAGTATTCATGGCTATTTGTATTATTTTTATATGGTCCTCAAATTTTGTATTCCAAACTTCACATGAGTTTCACAAAATGGAGCATTTTGTATAAAGGACCAGAGCACTTTAAAATCTCTTTATATTGTTGTCTTATCTGGTTGGTTTCGGAAATTTTTAAAATACTTTATGTATAAAAAAAAAATTGTGACATCAAAAATGGTCTTGCTGATGATATATTAGCTTACAAAAAAAGTTATTCTTACAAATGAAGAATTTCAAGGCTTCTGGGTACATCCTCCCCCAATCTATTCAGAAAGGCAGAAGATAAAAAAGTTCACGTAACTTCTCAATCAATTATAAGACCAAAATATCTTAGTACTTTAAGGTCTTTTGAATATAAATGTGAAAGAAACTTTTAACAAGTTATCCTCTGAGCTCACAAGGATATTATGCAGCTCTACATGAGGGGTAACTGAACAGCTCCAAAAATGTAGTGGCACTTTTTCTGCATTTCACAAAACTGGGAGAATTTTTACTATATAATGTGACAGCTGCTTTGCTTATTTTTCAGTAATGATAGGAATCTTATCCAGCAAATTCAATAGCACTCCAGTACTGCTGAAGGATCAATCTCTGTCCCACCCTTTATTTTAGATCACCAGAAAGTGTTCTTCCAAAGAACAGGAAATATTCCAGCAGTATATTTAAAAATAGATGGAGAAAGAAGAGAAATTCCTTCTGGACCCAAAATATGATAAAATACAGTATTCTTGTTTGTATTATACAGGTTTAGCACACGGTTAGTTTGGAAGGACAAACACCAAAGAACTCAGTTTTTCAGAAATAAAAAGACAGAATGTAAATTTTTACTGAAAAAAGCAATGACTAACACTATAAAGAAATACCAGTTCAAGAGAATCTTGCTTAACATAGAATTTCTGCTGGCTTAAACATAAAGGAAGTGTTTAGTGCAGTTTAAAATAATTTCCAGTGAGCAAGCACCAGTTTAAAGTGGGATTAAGCAACCATATACCAGAGAAGTATTGCTAACTTGCTAACTACAGCAGAAAATACTTGTTTAAATTTTCTTTAGAAATTAAAAAACTTTAGTGCAAGACAGAAGAAATGAGGTAATAAACCTCCCTCTGAAATCTGTGGTTCATCAAGAAGAAATATTGGTTACCACCAAAAAGCTGGCAATGATAAAAACAATTGCTAAAACATGTAAACATCCTCTGCACTCCAGACTCTCCCTCCACCATGGCCTCTGATACCAGGGGGCACTTAATTGTAATACTGACTTGTTAATGATTGCAATCTTAATAAAAGAGTGGACTGTATAAAAAGAAAAGGCAGTGACTTCAATATGTCATTTGCACTTTGAGTAAATACTTTTTTTTTATATACTTTCTTTTTATCAGTGGTTGCAGCATTTTTTTAAGGGTCTTTTCTACACTGGTACAGAGGATGATTTTTAAACCCATGGCAGTTTTATGATGGCTATAGAATTAGTGCTTTGGTCTTCCTCCTTTTCCTGTTTCCAGCTGAAAGTCAGGGCATCTTCATTTGGCTTTCATCAGTGGAGATGCCAGCAATGAATAATAAAACATGTGAAAACCTCGGCTGATGCTGGTTTGTACCTTTTTACTTTCTTTCTCAGTCTCCTAAACCATCTCTCTGTGAGTGGCCGTTCTGCACAGGTTTTCACCCAGGCCCCGTGTGTGGGTCACTACAGGCGCAAGCTGACGCGAGCAGTAAAAGGTGTGAGCGCTCACCCCTCGAAGCAGTGCGCGACGGTCAGGACCCATCTCCGGGCAATGAGGACGCAGCCGCAGATGTGTCCGCTGGGCTCGCTCTGCAGGGAGCACTGCCACGGCCAGCGGCCCGGCCGGCTCGTCCTGCCCCCCAGGATCCTCTTGCTCATGCGGGCAGCGGGGCGGCGGCCGCAGTCTGCGGGGACAGCAGCGGTCAGCGGGCCCCGCAGCGCCCTCAGCGGCACAGCTGGGCACACGGCTGCGGACAGCCCCGAAACCGCGCCGAACGGCACCGGACACGGGGCAGACACAGCACACGGCAGCGGCAAACAGAGCCGCTTCTTGCACTCCTTTGTGGCAAAGGATTTGCTCTCCGGTTATTAATTTTGCCTGGATCAGCCTGAAATATTAACCAAGCCTGAAATATTAACCAAGCTGCGTTTGGAATCTTGACTTCTGCTCAGAAGGTTTCCTCATGTCTTCTTCCTTCTAGCTAGCAACATGTTTGGCCTACTTTGTATTATCCAGAAGAATTGCTTCTGGAAAATCTGCTCAGCCATAACAAGGTTTTTCTTAAGTCAGGTGTGAGGTTAATGTCATGCCATTTACTCAGCTACACAGCAGAAAACTCACTTTGCCTGCAGAAATTACTAAGGGAGAATATTTAAAGATCTGAAGACATTCTAGTACTTTGTCCATTACACTTTACAAGCCACCTCCACTAGAAATTACACAAGATTACAACTCACCAGCTACTACTCTAAAATAACCCTTCACTTTTGTTTCACTTTATTTTCTGGATTTGAAAGATGCCAGTCTTATTATTTATCCTGTTTATACTCAGTCTAACCTAGAGAATAAAAGAACACCACGAATTTCTGCAACTAGCTGCCCAAGGGAGGATATGCTGCCATTGCATGTATCTGGGAATTTAGTGCTGAAGAAATAAACTGGAGCAATGGTTATTTGTACCTTATAATTCTTACTGTGTTCATTTGGCTTCATAGAGTAAGCAACATATGTCAGAACAAAATACCTTGAACAAGCTTTTTGAAAGCTCCTTTGAGCTTTTTCCTTCCTCTAACAAGTAGCAAATGTTTTGATTAGTTTCCCAAATTTAGCTCCTGTCTTGTAATTCCTTTTCCCTGACTCAAGCTACTTTGTAGTTCAAGTGTTCTTCAGCAAAGCTCTCCTTGTCCTAGAACATGGTTTCATCACAGATGAAGAATTTCTGCATTTTCAAACCACTTGAAATTGCACAACCTGCTGTGCCAACAGACTTGGTCCATAACTTTCTACTTCAGGTTCTTCTGTCCCCTTGAACTTAACAAACAGATCACAACTTCAGCTCCCAGGCAGACAGTCTGCTAACCACTCTGCTGGTTAACGATATTTTCAGCAGGAAGTTTTGTCAAATTACTTTTTGAAACCTAACTGCTGACAAAATTCCTTTTGTGCTACCTTAACACACAGCACCCTAATCAAAATATAAGAAAAGCTGATGAAACTGAGTAAACAAAAATAAACCCAGTGCAAAATTGGACGTTGCAAAGGTTCAGTGAAAATTTCGGAATGAATCCACACTAAACATCTGCATTTTTTAAAGTGATTTAACACATTCTGAAAAACATTTATTTTATAAGCACTTCTCTCTTACCTTCTTTAGTGCAAAAGAGAGCCACTTTGCTTCTGCTTTGACACGTACGTCTAAATATTGAAACAAAACATGGTGGAAAGTTCATTAATTGATTAATTTTGGTAATCTGAAAATCAGCACAGGTATTGTATTCATTGCTGTAATCCAGCTGTTAAAAATTCCCTCAAACTGTAAAAAGGAACTCAAGGAGCTTCTTATGCCAGATCATCCATGGTTTCCAGCATCTGCCTAAAGATAATTCAAAATATTAGTTCAGCTTTACAATACATTTCATGAGTAGGTGTTATATATTTTGCAGACTACCTTGCTCCCTGGGCGTGGATCCAGCTCTGAGGTCAGCTGGGATGTACAGTCTGTCAAGTTCTTATTTACAGCACCTGAAAAGCACAGATAGCCAGTCTCCTCTTCCTTACAAAGGACAGGATTTTCTTTGAAATGCCTTTGATAACAGATCATCCTTCATGCCTGTTGAGTTTGGCTATTTTAAAAGAATCCACAAAGTCTGCATAAATAGGTATTAGAACAACAAAAACTTATAATTTCTGTTGAAAATCTTCAGATAAGAGAGGGAAGAATTGATTTTTTTGTCAAGGGAGGAGAAATCACAGTTAAATCAGCAAGCACTGTTGCACAACTAGGTGACTCCGTTTTTATTTCCACAATTTTTTTCATTCCTACTCTGTGCATGCTTTTCTGAGGTAGGTGCAGAGCTACACTGGACTGGATACACAGGTCATTTCTTTGCCAGGTAATTATTTGCAGATTTTAATCTCAGCAGGTAGGTAGTATCTTTAAAATTGCAACCACCTAAAAAGAGGCTGCATTTCACGTTAAGTCATTGATACTAATGTGGACAAAACAATGTCAGCCAGCCCATCAGATTACCTTGAATCTGGAATTTAACCAAACCTTTGTCCGGTACATTGCATATATCTCATTCATACACTGTGAAAATCAGTCTTATTTTTCTTCCTGGAAACCCTGTTCATAAAATTATTTTCCTAGAGATAGTAGAGATAGACAACCAATTTCAGGAAATAAAATTTTGTGCACAATTTTGACAGGCAAAGAAAATATACAGAATATAACTGGGACCAGCCATACTCATGTTTTACACTTGTTTCTTTGACTTACCATACAGCCAGCTCTAAAGAGAAAACTTTAAGCTTTTATGTATGCATTGCCTGCACTGTGCCATTCGCTCCTATCAGAACTTTATGAAATAGTGTGTATTTGTTAGTTCTTGGCCAAGTTCCCATTAGTCCAGAAGCCTGGCAACTCCTTTAAACATACAACATACTCCACAGCACAAATGTTTTACACAGTGCAGTTGATCCAGATGAATACACCTAGACTGCAGAGCTCGGGAGCACTTCCCAGTCATCTGGACTGGATGCCTGATGCAGCCAAAACAAAATCAGCCTCACCCTTCATGCACCCTTCCCCCTTAGCTTCTCACTTCTTGTTTTCCATTTTCTGAAATCAGTGGGACTGGAACATCTGTTTCCTACACGTAACTTTCATTTATGCGATAGGTTTAACAATAATCCTCATTACTGATGCTTTCCCTCCTTTAACTTGCACTTTGGGCAAAACTAAATCTTTTGTGACTAGAATTTGTAACTCAGAGGCTCCAGATCCATTACTTCATATGTTTCCTAGCAGACCTCTTTCAAAAATGTCAAAAAGTACCTTGAAATTTCTGCTTTGCACTTTACTGACTGAACAGAATATGATTGTGGATCTGCCTTTGCATCTGGTCACAACCCAAGGTGTTTATTCTTGTATTACTCTGGAGAAAAGCATTTAGATACTGTTAGGCTAGAGGAAAAAGACAGTGAGAAAGGAAAATCAAAGAGTTAAAAAGACACCTTTCAAGTATCAGGCACTGTTCAGTAATGGCCCTTCTAGATGAAGAACTTTAACATAAAGGAATGGGGAAAATACTAATGTAAAACAAAAATGGTAAAAAATTGAGATGTAAGAAAGCAAACTCAGGTCCTTGCAGGCACAATCTTTTTAGTATTCTGCCACTAGGGAAAACTTTTGAGTATAGAATATAATGAAGCCAAGCAAAAGAAAAGCAGATTTCTTCTCAGATTTTTGTCTTCACACATATTGTATCTCTGCCGTTATCCAAGACAATCTTTTCTTGTGAAACAGAAGGATTTTCTATGGAAGAAGGATGTTCTGAAAGCTCTTGGGCATTTCAAAGAGAATAGGGAAACCATGAATCTGCTTTTTGAAGAATGCAGTTGCCAATGGGGATTAGGTGGCTCTCCCAGTTTTGCCCTGGATTTCTAGTTCACTGGTTCTTCAAAGTCACATTTTGAATGTCTCAACCATGAGATCCTGGCTTCTCATTAGTAACTACCTGCTTAGTTGGGTTAATTAAAAGGAATATACCATCATCTGAAGCCAGAGCTAAGGAAACCTACTGTAAGTGGATTTAACCTCTACTGAAGAAGCTGTGGTTGCTCCAAATTAATAAATCCAGACTACATGGGCTGCAGAGGATAGTAAGATGTTGCTGCAGATTTTGCTATATAGTACTTGCTGGACTTTCTTGCTCAGCAGAGATTTAACAAAGCTGCTTGGTCCAGGTGCTTCAAGGGCATCACCTCTGTATCACTCAAATGCTCTTAATCTACCAGAATGGGCCCCTGAGGATTCACAGAATGGTCTCAAAAGAGACTACAGTGGTTTTAGACACTAAAATAATTGCAGACTGTATCTTAACAACTTACACGAGTATGTCCTGGGATTTATACACAGATATCATGGAAAAAAAGAGCTCACCAAAGAGTTTATCGTCCTGCATTGGTAAGTGACCACCCACTGCAGTGAAACAGGTCTTTTTTTACCTGTTACTTACCCATTCACTAGAAGTGCATGTAAAGTGGATGCATTCTTATTCTTCCAGTCTGAGTGCAGATTCAGCCATTTTTGCTCCTGCATTTGCTCATTCTCTATTACAATTTCTGTTTTGGATGGTCCTCTGAAAGAAATGAAAGACATTGATAGAACTTCTGGTAGGTTTCTGTGTTAGAGTTATGAAGGTGAAGAGGCCCTAACATACCTGTTTACTCTAAAGACACACATCAGAATGATATGGCAAAGCCACAAGCAGCAGATACACAGGAGAATGAAATCACCCTGAGAAGTCAGGCCAGCCAACATAGGACTGTCATGTTGTATTTCCCAACAAGAAGCAGAACTGGAATCAGGAACAGCAAGAACCTTCTAGTGGCATTTGCTGCAATGCACACATTGATACTCTTTCAACAGTTTCTTGGCCTCCCAAAATGCGAAAAAAAATAGATCTTCATATGTAAAAGAGGTAACAGAAAAAGCATTTTCTTAAATTCCTGACATTGGAAAGCCATTAAAATTTAACAGTAAAGAGCAGTCTAGGTCTTGTTAATAAGACCTGAGAGTATCTCTAAGTCCAAGCTGTCTGCTTTGCGAAACAGAACAAATCACTGGTGACAATATCAAACCCGTTCTTCTGCAGCAACCTAACAAGTATGTGAGGGTTAGAATGGTTCACCAGGAGATATTTTCATATATCCACTTTCTCAGTCTAGTTACTGCCTGATAGACTCGAGAAATTGCTATTTTATTAAATCTTGATTGCCAAATGGAAAAAATAGAGCATTTCTAAATTACTTGTTGTGCAGCTTTCGAGCAAAGAACCATTCATGACAAGCCATCAATCCCTGTCAATAACAAGGACTTTCATGCAGTACTCTCCCAAACACTGGTCAAAGGCCAAATTCTAAATCCTAGTTCATGGAAAAGAGACTCAGAGAATTTTCAGAAAAACTGTGATGTGTCCTTAAATTGGCCTCTGATCCCAGTCTCTCATGATAGTACCTGGTAATGCCAACCAGGATATTAGTTTGTCTTTTAAGTCCAATTCTCAATACAGACTATATTTCTTTTCAAATAAATCTTTACAAAACACCAACATTCTTTACCCACTTGATTGCATAAACTAACAGAGATCAAAGAATTCTATTATATGGTAAAGTTGTCAGTGTAACCATATGGAAATATTTTCAACACAGCTGGCAGAATAAACCAAACTTTGAGGTCATGGCCCTGGACCCTGCCTGTTACACAACTTATTTTCCAGACCCTTCTCTGGGCATATTAAGCAAATATCATTCCATGATCTACTAACCAGAATGTGCAGGCTTATGTGCACTGCAAAAGGAGTTTTCTTTCTCAGTGCCTGCTTTTAGCATACACATAAAGATCTCCTCTCTTCTGTATCTCCCACCCTTTTTCCTACCAAACACATGCAAACCTTTTTCTTATGACGACATTCTGTCTTATGATCTTCTCTGAACAATGATGTTCACCATTTCATAACAGTGTACAGTGATATTCTATGAACTTGTAAACAGTGTCCGATCTATAAAATATGTAACTCAAAAATGTGCAAAAAGATGCAAATATCATGTCATTTGATGACTCCAAATGTATATTATACCAAATACCTGATTGTTTTGATGAAACATGCAGTTCTGAATTACAGATTACAGTGATGGTACAATCAGAATTATGGAGATATGTACTTCTAAGTCAAGGTAACAACTTACAAAACACACCTGGATCAAATTTTATAATTATTTTACTTAGCAGAAGTAAGATCCTACCTATACCTTTTTTCTTTGGTGGTCACAGGTTGATATAAAACACTTGAAACCAGGATACTTTAATTTATATCTTTAGAATGGCTTCTATAAACACTTATGTTCTTCCCTTGATGCTGTTTATAAAAGATTTTCTTTTAGATAGGCAAGGGCCACCACTTGTCTCCTTTAATCTATTTAATCAGAAATAGAATAAAGGAGAACAAAGAGCCTCATTTCTAGATGAAGAAAGCTGGAGACAATGGTTAGCATTTGTGTGGACACCAGAGCATTCTCAGAATTGCTAGAGAATGAGAAAATATGAGCTAAAAATCTTAGGAGTAAAGATTCAGGCTGGTGAGAGTTTCTAAGTGTGAGACCTTCAGAGGGGCTGCTGGAACAGGAGTACACATTACACCAGGGGCTGTAAATCACTCAGAGAAAAGGAGGGAGGTGGAGCAATGGCACCCATTTTAGCCAGCCCCACCCTGGGCTCCAGAAACACAGCAGGCAGCAGGTTCTACCTGGTCCCTTTGCAGCTGTAGCACACATTTTCTTCTGAGTTTCTAAGACAACAAGGTTATCTTGCTAATTACTTCTACACATCAAGCTACATCTTCACGTTCAAAACCAGCTCTCCTGCCAGTTTTTTATTTTAGTGGCCTGCTGAAGGTGCAATATCTTTCAAAATTTCAGGCCAAACAAAGACTTTTTTTTTTATTAAATGCTTTCAGATGCTCTTTCACTTCTCTTTAGTTTTCTGTTTTCCCCTTTGATTTGAATATACCATAACCACTTTGCTCAGAAACTTGGTGTGGATTTTAAATTAGTGCTTTTATTTATTACCTTTACTGGCAAAAAGCAAAATTGAAACATATTTGTTGACTGAAACCATACATACTGGAAGATAGTGTGCAATTTTGAGGTTTCATCAGTTTAAGATGATATTTAGAAACTGGAAAGGATCATGCAAATGGCTTTCAAATTTTTGAGGGGCCTCTGGCACTGAGTTACAAGGAGGAGTTGAGGGTACTGAACTTGCTTACTCTTGTGAAGAGGAAGCTAAAGGGCAATTCAGTAGCAACCTGCAACTACCTGCAAAGGAGTTAAAACATGACTGAAACAAATTTTTCTCAACAGTGCTGCATGGTAAAACATGGGGAAATGTCCTAGACCTACAGCTTTGGAGACTCACAGCACATGAAAAGGAAATACTTATTCATTAGGAAAGTGAAGCAGCCCTGGAACAGAGAGCCCTATCCATCAAAGTTTCCAAGACTTGGCTAAAACAGAACAGTAGTTGAACTGATCCTATTTGGCAACAGGTCTTCTTCAAGTGGGAGGACTAGATGTTCTCCAGATGCCTGTTACAGTGAGGATTTTATGATTCTTTTGCACAGCACAAACACGCTGTAGTGACCAGAGCCTATGACGAAGAGCTGGATCTTAAAGAAGGCCAACAGTTACTAGAACAGACTTTTCACACACCTGAGCATATTTTAACATTACAGAACAATCACTGATTCACAGAATCACAGAAATAATTAGGTTGGAAAGAGCTCCAAGTTCATCAAGTCCAACCAGTATCTCTGTGTAGATATCTGAAATACCTACATTACTTCAGGAAGTTTATTATTGATATCTGCAAACTTAAGGCATTCATACCATGGTAACAATAATCCATACCTTTTGAGTGGTCATTTTTTGACCAGATGCCTCACCAGACTTTCAAAATAAATTAAGAAATCCTACCTGCACCACATGACTTTATATGATCTCATAGTGCTATTTGGATGAAAGTATTTGCATACTCAAGTATCATTTCAAAACTCACATGGTTCTAAAAGTCTGAGCAGACCATAAAATTTTTATTTTCTCATGTGTCTAATATCTGCAGTAAATCTTTATAACCAGAAGATCTACACTAGGCCTTTTAAGCTCAAACTGCTCAAACATAGCACTCAATGAAAAAATTTTTGGGTTCCTGTAGTCTCACCCTATAGGCTTCTCCAAGACTGGAAAGTTCCATATTAAAGTAAATTTACAGTAGATGCATGACAAACGGCAATGTTTTATGACTTTTTTCTCCTCTCTTTTCTCCTCATTTGAGGTGATAGAAATACCAAGTTTAGTGGTATAAGACAAGTGTGACTTTCACACAAATTTTCATTAGGTCCTCTGCATTGCTTTCAATAATGAAATGGGATTCAGACCTATGAAAAAATTCTTCCATGAGACTTTCTTTCACTAAAATTTAACTGTCAGAAATTCAGCCAAAAGAAATCTTATGAGGCCACCTGATCCATTCCTCTAATTCGAAATAAGATCAATCATATCTAAATTTTCTCTAGATTTTCTCTAGATTTTGTGCCCCTTGTTTGTACATAACTTTAATGATGAAGAATCCTCAGCATTTCCAGTCAATATATTCAAGCAATTTTTAAAATAATGTTTATTCCAAATTTTCCTACTTGTTATTTAAGCCCATTACTCTGCCTTTTTTCCATCGGAAATGGAGAGCAGTTTATTCCTAGCCTTGTACATATTTCAAGGCTCTATAACTCCTCCCCCCTGACTGACCAAGCAGAGTTTCCAACCATTCTTCACAGACCATGCTTTCTAGATCTCTGGTCATTTTTTGCTGACCAATTCTCATTTAGTCTAACACAAACTGAACACCACAAAGTGATTACATGTAAACATTCTTGGTTAATTCAGGCCATTTCGCCAGCCTGTCAAAAATGTTTTAAATTCTTATCCTGTCCTCCAAAATGCTTTCAGATCCTCCCAGCTTGATGCTGACTGAGAAGTTATCAGGTCTGCTCTTCACTGTATCATCTGAATGACTCACAGTACCACTGTATCCTCCCAGACACTCTGGCATGTGTCTAGCCCCCCACCAATACATCTTTATGGTTTGACAATGAATCACCAACATTCCCATCTAATTTCATCTCTGTTCATAGCTCCTTACTTATTTCAAAATTCATCTCACATAGAGTGAAAGTTAAAAGTATATCACATCTACAGTGTTTTTCCCCATCCACAGTGTCTCTGGTATTTCAAGGAATAAATTAAGGGACTCTGACATGATTTGTTACTGATAAATACATTCTGTCTGTCATTAAGACCCTATACTTCTGTAATTTGTTGGTAATTCAAGCTAGGCAAGTAGTTTGTAAATCTTTTTATCTTATTCTTTTATCCTTTTTAATGAAAAATGACATACCAGTTTCCTCCACTCTCTACAACTTCTCAAACCTATGGCTACCACTAGTGTCAGCCATAATGGAGACCCACCAGAGCCATAAATATTAAATGCTCTTAGATTATTTCAGCAAAACTAACTGCTTTGAAGAGCAGTATACTACCCGTTAATTTCTTACTGTAATTCTCTTTCTTAAGTCTTTGCTATCTTAATAACATTATATGATTTCCTAAGGTTTCTTTGTGGTTTTGTTTTGGGGTTTTTCTTGCTTTGCTTT
>VZTT01012977.1:19507-40152 GCA_013400855.1 Buphagus erythrorhynchus | reverse complement strand
ATATTAACTTCTTATTTTCTAAGTATTTGAATTTGAGCCTGATGAACCTTATGAGATGACAATTCAGAAAGACAATTGTGCAGGAACCAAGAGTTGAAGCACAAACTATGCTAAAAGGTCTGCTGCTACGAACTAACTTTTGGTCTAATCAAGCCTATTTTTACACTGCTAACATTACTTGGTCAAAATAGTTACACCAGAATATGCTGCAATATGAATTCCACTCCAGTAGGAATTACCTTAATTACCTTAAGGGACCTCCAACTCAATGCATTTCTAATCATCTGATGCTGCTGGACTCCATTATAACCCTACAATCATGAACAAGGACTTTTGCCCTTAGAGAGATAATGGTCTCTATTCTAATGCAAGAGGTAGAAACCAAAAGGAGTTATAGCTTCATACTTCTTGTAAATGCCTCCTCTTATGCAAGAATGCTTCTGCCTGAGAACAGCTTTTTCCTTATAACTTTTGGTACCAATTTGTTTAAACTACAAAGCAAGGGCTTTATACTTGCAGAATTAAAGATAGATACAATCTTTAGAAAAAAAACCCACATTTATTTTCCCACATCCTGGACAGCTGCAAGATCCTTTGCATGTTATTAATCACCTTTCTATGTACTTCAGACTCAACCATTCTGGGAGAATACTTTGTTTTAACTGGTTACCCAAACCCCAGATTTTTCTCAATGCTTCTTACTTCTGTGTTCCACTCCTAACTGTGACAAGGACTGTCATTCAAAGAACATTTTCTTCACTGCCTGCTGGGCTGTGTATCTGCATCAATGTGGAATGGATCTTTCTCTTAATGATTTATAGTATCAATTCAAAGCTATTTTCACACCTGTTTACAACAGCATTCCATACAACCTCTTTCAAGGAGATCCAGGAACAAAAAAAGCACTGGGTTGCCACCAGCTGTCTTGGAGGGATAGATTTTGCAGGGCATAAGTGCCTTTGAGGCACATGAAGCAGGATCTGACTACAGAAAACAGAGATTGTTCCCAAGTTACACAGAGCTCAGCTGATGTTAACAAGAATTTCAACCAAATGAGTACATTCTGTGCAGGCAACAGCAGCTCACTAGATATTAGAGCACTCTGAACAGATAAGGTAAAAGATAGCATATGCACTGTGTGCTAAATGATTTAGCCAAATGTCTTGCAGGAAAATGTTGATGTATTCCATTCCAGGAATGTTTCCTGGGAAAAACTGTCGATTCAGGATAGAAGATTTCAAGGCTGCCTCCATATGCCAGCTGCAGCTTTTTAAGTAGCACAGAGTAATATAAGTTAACTTACGCTCATATTTAGGGTATGTTTCCACATAACTAAATGGGAAAGAGGAAAGGCATCTATCAGTATGAGCAGAGTAAATTACACAAGCAGGACTAACTACTGAGGTTTAGAACTGGACCCACAAGCTCAAATATAACTGGAGAAAGCACTAACATACACAACCTGTCCTGATGCCCACTCCCAAATGATACATGGGAAACTCAGTCACTTTGCTACCTCAAATTTAGGCAGTCCTTGCTGGTTTCAGACTATGTCCTCTTCTTTCATATGTATTTTTAGTGCTTGTAACTGCCAAAAATCTGAGGATATAGAAAACATCTTCTGCATCAGCTTCTCCTTTAGCCCTGATAGGAAGAACTGCTAGGCAGCTGAGCTAGAACTTGTGTTGATTTTGACTGCTTAGCTGGTATGGAGCTGTGTTTTCAATTTGTGCTGAAAATAGTGTTCATAATTCAGGGATGTTTTTGTTACTGACAAGCAGTGCTTACAGAGAGCCAAGGCCTTTTCTGCTCCTCACCCCACCCAACCAGCCAGGAGGCTGGGAGTGTGCAGGAACCTGGGGGACCACAGCCAGGGCAGCTGACCCCACCTGACCCACAGGCTATCACAGACCATATGGGTGTTATGCTCAGCACATAAACCTGGAGAAGAAGAAAGGGGGAATGTTCAGAATGACAGCATTTTCTTCCCAAGTGACAGGCATGACAGAGGTCTGCTTTCTGGCAATGGCTCAACACCCACCTGCCCATGTCAAGTGGTGAATTAATCCCTTGTTTTGCTTTATTTCTACATGGGGCTTTTGCATTTCCTATTAAACTGTCTTTGTCTCAACCCACAGCTTTTCTCACTTTTACTCTTCTAACTCCCTCCCACTGTGAGGGAGTGAGCGAGGGGCTGTGTGGGGCTTAGCTGCCAACAACAGAATGATGGGCAGCTTCTCTGTGCCACAATTGCTTTTGTGGTCCTTGCTGCTCTTGCTTGCTTTTCTCAGCTGGTGAGGAGGAAGTGAAAGGAGAGATATAACCAAAGGGATTTGCTATGAGAAGCTGTTCTTTCTCATGCAATTTTTTTTCACACCATCACAGCATGAGATTTTTCCAGCAGCACACTTTGAAAATTGTAAATTTTGAGGGTAACAAGGGTCAAAGGTCCTGCACATCTAACTGACAAGCTGAGAAGTGCTATCCCACAGAACTGCACAACATCAGAAGTATCCTGTCTTATTTAAATGCTGATGCCCTGACAGGTGAAGGCCACTTTCATGCTTGTGGTCCAACATACAAGAGCTAGGTATCACCTTGCTAAAACAGCACAGTGCCTACTGACTGTGGGCATCAAACTGAACATCTCTCTTGCATTTTGGGGAGAAGTGAAAGAACAGGGAGTCCCTGCAGATGCCTCCACAGAGGGCAGATGGAGGAAGCTGTCACCATAATGATGACTGAGCAAGGTCGTTCCCTTGGGTACATCCTGTACCAAAAGCCAGAAGTGTTTAAGAAAACTAATAACCGGATATCCTGTTCTTTCATCTGTCATGCATGGAACTCAACATGCAGGGGTTTTTTTTTAAGGACATGACCAGCACCTCAACCTATAGAGCCTGTGAACCCAACCTGCAAAGGATGAAGGACAAATTGTCCTCCCCTTTATAGGTCAAGATGTTCCTGTGAGGAAACAATGTATTGTAGAAGCAAATCTAGCAGAGAACTGCACGGCAAAAGAATTTGGTAAAGCCATGGGATATAAACATGAAGAATATTAATGTTGTTGGGTAAAAAGCATAGATGAAAATAGCAGAAGGATTTCAATTGTGCTGATGTGCAGTTCAATAATTGTGCAAAAGCAAGCACAGTTGCAACTGATGACCTCAGATTTGAGATGCAATTAAAAATGGGATACAGCAGGGAGTGAGACAGAAAATACCATAGGGCGACCTTGATGCGTCTCAATACGACAGAAAATAGAGGAGGCTTGGGGGTGCTCCACATATGTGAATTGGACCCTAAAAATTGATAGGCTTGTGTAAAATTGTGCAACTTCACAATTAACTTAATCCTACTGATCAACAATTTCTCTTGGTCTGGAGGTTTGAATTTTATGGTTTATACTTGATAGTTTTTTCTCCTTGACAATAGCTTGGTTTTGTTAGGGGAATTTGTTTGCTTTTGAAAACAGACTGAGAATTTTATATCACTAAATATTATGAATCCATAATGAAACTGAGAGAGCTGGTAATGCTGCCAAAGCCACTGCATCAGGCATGTTTTCTGCTGAGCCTTCTGCTCAGCCCTTCACCCATGCCTTGTGCTTTTTCTGAGTTCAGGTGCTCTGTGACCCAGTGATGCTTCCAGCCATCCTATCCCCACCTTCCCTCAAGGAGACTGGAATAGAGGGAGAGACCCTGGCCTTTTGGCTGCTCCACCTGTCACAGGCTGGAGAGCTGTTTTGGTGCAGTGAACCATCTAGTGCCATCATGTAGCCAGGAAAAGAAACTGCTCCTTAACAAAGAGGACAGCACTCAACATCCTCTGTTGCTCTCTTCCCCAAAACAGCAGCACCCCTCTGGATAGAGAGGGGTTAGCTGCTCTCTGGACAAAGAAGCCCTGGCCTGTAAGAGAGGGGTCTTAAACTACAGCTCTAATCTCTGAGCCTGCAGATGTTGGATCAGCCCTTGCCAATTAAAGAAATGACACAACTTCCTATTGCAAAAGAGTCCAAAGGTTAAAAAAGAAGGCAAAAGTAATATAGGATAACAGCACTACACAAAGCCAAATCCTTCTGTAGCCAAAATAAGCCTTAACCAAGTTACAGTCCTCAGGAAAATCGCAACAGTATTCCATTTACAGGTTGGTGACTTGCCTAAGTCATTCACTGTGTCACTAGCTGACTCAAAGAGTGGGGTTAAACATAAATTTAATTAAATGTAGCCATGTCCTTGATTGATTTGGACATTAAAGAATCAAGGTGTGCTTCATCTTAACATAAAGCATAATCTAACACACCTCAGGGCATTTCTGCCCTCAAAATGCTCATTTCTCTCCACTGACTCCAAAGAGAGCTTGGGGTACATACATCAATGCTGTGTGCCAGGAAGGGGATACCATCTCTGTTCTCCTGCATCCCAGAGGCAGGCAGTGTGTGGTGATGCCAGCTCTTTGAGAAGGAAAAGAGAAAGAGGGTAAAAAAAAATGAGAATAGAAAAAATGAGGCCATTTCCAAGAAGAAAACAAAGAATACTATTGAAGATAAAACCAAAGATAAAGTAGCCTTAGGAAAACTTGGGCTCTGAAAAACAATGGACTGAGATGAAGAAGGAAAACACGGGTAGGAGAGGCATGTGGTGTACTTCAGTTTTTGTGTCAGAGCATGTGATTAACAGGAATTTTAATTTCCTTTCCAGGGAAAAATGCTATTGCTAGCACTGCTCTCACTTCTGAAAAGTTTTCTGAGCTCATAGCAGAGATGTGTCAATGAGCCACTCCTTAGGTGGCCCCTCCGGACACTGATGATCCCTTGTTTTCCTTGGAGAGCCATTAACAGGTACACCTGGCACACACAAATATCCCTTCAGGCGATCGGATCAGCTCCTGGCTTAATGATGAGCCGATTGATCCTCAGCCGCTCATCTTTGTATTTTGGGAAGGCGGGAAGAATATTTTGTTTCTACAGGGACTAAAACTGACGCCTGGAATGCCAAATGCATTTCCCTTTTCCTGAAACCCAAGGTTTCCGTGGCGCATCAGTTATGAGGGCACTGGGCACCAGGAGCAGGGCTGGCAATAGGGCACCCTGCGTGGGAAGATGCCTGACTGAGACACCAGCACAGCTCTCAGAGCTCTGCAAGGCTGCAAGGAAATCTTCCCTGCATGCTGCTGGAGCACAGCCAGCAGAACATGGCACGAGTGACTGAGGGGCCTCCTGCTGCTGGCACTGCCAAAGGATGCTACTCCAGTAATTAGCTGGAAGCAGTTTAATGCCTGGCCTGTAGCACACTGCTGTGGGTGCCTGCTCAGTCACACATTACCTTCGCTGATCACGTGCACAGGCAGGCTTAAGCAAAACAGAGGATGTTGTAAAAGTCCTGTTCCTTTCCAAGCTTGTTTCCTGACTGTATCCTGCTCTCTGCATCCCCAGGCACTCCCGCTTTCACAATATTGCTCATTTAGTTTTTACAACGTCAGTTATCTCCTAACTCCTACTTTTTTTTTTTTTTATTTATTTAATTGAGAAAGGAAATAAGTGAAAAAAGAAGAGTGCTGCACAGTCAGTCCTTGAAACTGCTGCACATGAACTCTGATGGAGCTTTGTAGCTGTTCCAACAGCTGTTCAGGTGACTGGGATACAAAAAATGTATGACAAATCAACACTCCTATTGTGTGACAACACAAACACACTCTATCTCATGCCTTTTCTCTCCAGAGAAGGGCAAAGCCTTGGCAACCTCCAGCACAGTTATGACACATGCAAATGATTTTATGAATGTTATTTATAAAAGGCTCATCACAGTCTCTCTGTCTTTAAATCACAAATTAAGGGTGGGGATGTTATTTCTTTAGAAGATAAATCACATGTTCTAACATGACAGCAGTTTTAAAAAAGAAACCACCCTACAGCAGTTGGACCAGCTGATTAGATATTTTGCTCCTGAGTTTATAGGCTGGCCCCAGACAAGAAGCTGCTGAGCAGAACTGAGCCCATGCCAAGTCATAGTTATGCCTGGACAAACACTGAATTCTTCTCCCTGCTTGTGACATAACATATCCTTGCAAAAACGTAGCTGCTTTGACAGTCCCTTCTCACACAAGAGAAAATCCTGAAAAAGCTGGGATCTCTATCATAAGGGCATCAAACCCTGTTTCATTCACATGACAGGAGATCTGTGCCTGTGTTGGGGGGTGGGGAATGATGAAGCCTCCTCTCTCCTCTGCAAGAGAGATTTCTTTAGCCAACTGGTAAAACATGCTTTGAAATTGAAACAAATTTTTTTTTTTTTACATGAAGTCATTCATGCTCACACCACCTGAATTTAAGCTCATGCTGTTTTCATTCCTGTGGGTGAGGTTTGGAGCACATAAATATGCTTGTTAAAAATAAGGAAGAGGCCGCAGTCTTTTGGGACTGAGTATCACAGAGGACCACTAGTGCATTATTCCTGCTGTTATTTGTGGTCACTGAATACAATCAGCTGCTTGGTTAGAATTCTTCATTCGTTGGGCTTGGATTCATTAAAAAAATAAAACATGGAGCCGGATTTTTAATTTGAAATAGGAGAAGGGAGTTTTTGGTCTTTTCTGCATCTGCCACAAAGGAACCATTCCTTGCAGACTGCAAGGGAAACCAGGACCATCCTGTCCCCTGTCCCAGACACTGCACTTGGGCAGGAATTGTGACTGGCAGTCGAGGCCTCTGCTTTCCTTGCTCAGTAGAGGTGCCAATAGGGGTAAATGCCTTGAGCCAGTGAGAAAAGCAGAGAGTATGTTGTTAGTGTGGGAGATACATAACAGCACAAGAGAAAGATGAAGAAAAATGATTCAAGCATTATGTGTACACGCCTCAACATGAAAACTCTAACTTTGTCAAGTGTGGAGGAAGTGAAGCCTCAGTAATCCTGGAAACCCCTGATTTACTGTGTCTGGGGAAGGGGTCACTTTCAGCCTCACATGAAGGGAAAAGGCTCCATCCCAACCTTCCCTTCTTCTTCCCACACCTCTGTATTTCCCCATCCTGAAACCTGATGTTCAGCTCTGCCAGGTATGCTGCTGTCAGACTTGTCCTTGAATGACTCCAGTAAACTGAAGCAGATCAGAGCACGGATAAATCTAACTTGCTGGCCTGGAAAACCAATATAGCTCCAACATGTGTTTGGATGAGGTTCCCAGATGGGAGCAGCTAGGCTAAGCACTGGCTCCACACACTTCTTGCAAACATTCCCAGCTCCCAGGGGAGGGGCTGAGTCAGTGTCACACAGCCGGAGGGAGCCTGCAGCTCTCACACAGCTGCTTTCTTCAGATGAAGTTGTCTTTTGCTCTGACCCTGCTACATTTTGAGAGAAGCAGCACAAGAATCAAAGGACTTGCTGTGCAATCTTTCTTTAACCTGTGCTCTGCAGTGTCTCAACACGACTGACATTGCTGGCTTCTTTCTGCTGCAAGGAGGGCAGCAGGGAGGGATCAATGCACTGCTTCTCACTACATCCGAAGTTACTGGTACCCTGCAAACCAGTGACACTGCAGGCCAGTCAGTAATTGACTGAATCATCAGACTTTTGTTCCTCAGGAGCCTTTACTGTACAAACCAGTAGGAAAACATGATTAAAGCCCCAGATTTGTCCTTGGTTCAGCCTTTTTGTTCAGGGCCTCTGCACACCGTTTCCAGGATTTCTCTTCTACCACCCTGTTAAATTTCTCAATTAAGCTGTCACATGTCCCTTGTTTCTGGAGGCAGAAGGCTCAGTCATTGGCCATCAGCAACTTTTGACACTAACACACGGCTCATCCTACACATATCACAATAAACCACTTGTCACTGAGATATAACTAAATGTACTGAAAGGTGCCATAAGATACCAATAAAATCCAAGTAAGTATTTTAGGTTTTGACCTAATATATCTCTTCAGCATTGGAGTAAACTCCTTAGTACCAATTTTCTAGTTAACCTAAGCTCCTCTGGACATCTTTACCCTTTCATGTATAACCTATGTTTAGATGCAGAGAACTTACCAGGTTTTGGGTGTAGGATGTTAAAAAAAGTTCTCCATTGAGTTCTAAACCTCTCCTTCAGAAAGTTTCATTCACAAATGAAATGTTTCAGGTTTCACATTTGAGCTGCTATAAAGCAAACCATGGCAAAAAGCCTTATAAAATGCTTGTTTTGTGTCATGCAACTCAACACAAGGAGGTTTTCCCATGGCAGTACAATGCTCTGTCCTTACAGCCCTGCATGGCTATGGTGGCTGCGCTGATGCTGCACCATACCAGTAAATGAAAAGCATTTTTGTAATTCAATCTAATTGCAAAGAGTAATCAGAATTTTCTACGGTTCCTTCAAACTCTTCTTAAAAACCTACAAGAGTTTTAACAGAAATGTGGCCCTCTTACTAATACTTGACTGAGGCAGATGCTCTCTGATGCCATGAGAAAGCAGTGGGGAAAGTGGAACATGAGGACACCAGGGTGAAGGAGACTAATGTGGCCATGCAGATGGCAGGCAAAGGGCAGTATTGATTGCTAATGCAGAAAAGCCAAGGACACAAAATCTGTCTCCTGTTGCAGCATTGGGAGGAGAAAAATGCTGCCTCCTGCAGGAAAGCCAGCCAGGGTTCTGTGATTTCCAAAGGTTTCTAAACAATTTGAGTATTAATTTCCTCAATTTGAAGATAAAGGCATAAAAATCCCTTTTGTTTCCTTTAGAGACCACAACCCTTTTTGGCACTGTGTTGTGTGACTTCTATCACAAAGCAGATGAAGCCAGAATTAAACAGATGAAGGCAATAGGATTTAACAGGATGGCAGCATCAAGCAGGCACTCAGGAGACATAAAAAAACCTGGTAAGTTTGGTCTCACACCACTTTTAGTGCAATATGTAACACAAAACACACACAGGCTGAAGTCTCTCGGGCTGGTAGGACATGATACCTCTCAATCAGCCATACACATCATGAAGATGTCTGAGTTGCAGTGAAATTTCTTCTTCTCAGAGGATGAGGACTATTTTCAGTGATATGATGGACTGTAAAGAAGTAAGAAAGATGCTAAGAATGAAAAGAGTTTGCCTGAGAAAAAGTTACTCTGAGAAAGTCAGTAAAGGTGGATCTAATGGAAAGTACTGAGGGTACTGTACACCTCCAGACTTGCTCTAGGGCAGTTCTCTCTTACCAGAGACAGACAGAGATAATATAAGGAACCAATTCATCATGAACTGCTTTGATTTCTCAGACAGCTGCCATACAAGAAATGCTTCCAGCAGTGATATATCCCAGACTGGACTCTGTATTATTGCACTGATTTTACTGTAGCTGTATTTTCTTACTTAGCTTTACCTCCTGAAGTAACTTTAACGTTTCAGTGTTTCTAAACTTGCTTCAGTTAAACTCTGAGTGTGGCTATAGCTTCGAACAGTTAAATATTTACAACCTGTTGCAGTTTTTTTTCTAGGTGAAGCAGCCAAAGGTGTTATTAAGCATTTCCTGCAGGTTTTCTCAACATTGGGTGTATCCCACAAGAAATTGGAATGGATAATGGTCCAGTCTGTGTCTCCCAGGAAGTATAGTAATTTTCTAACTTATGGGGAATAAGACACACTACAGGTATCCCACATTCCCACACAGGTCTTCCCTAAAATGCCTCTTAGAACAATAAAGAAGGGGGGAATAGAGTCCCTATCCACTATAGAGAGGTTCAGTAAAGCAGTGTATGTTTTTAATTTTTTAAATAATTCCTTTACAGAACCTAACCCCCCAGTTATCAGGCATTTTTCAAATATCACACAAGCACAGCTAAAAGAAAGACCTCCAGTGCTATTTAAGGACACAGAAACACACTGAATTTTAGGTCCAGTTCCACTAATTACCTGGGGGAATGATTATGTTTGTGTTTCAACAGGAAAATGACCTCACTGGGTTCCTGCTAAGAACACCAGGAAGAAGAACCACAAGAAGGACCCAAGGAAAAGCCATCCTGACAACTGCCACCTATCCACTGCAAAATCTCCCTAAGTTATCAGTTTCCCAAGCACTGAATCTTTTAATTGTTACCTAATTTCTTAAGTTTTTTCACAGATTACCCCACCAAACATGACCCCTAGAGGACCCCTGTTTGCTACAGCCATCCTGATCTACACCATGCTCCTTGCAAAGTCTTGGAAAGTTGCGCCATCAAAGCAAAATGTTTGNCATTACATCAATAAGATAGAAGGAATACAAAAAATACATAGGAGCATTGACATCCAAAAAATAAGAAATGAGCAAAACGTATGGTGGGATGTTTTCCCCCATCATCCTGTTTACAGAAATGAAAGCATATGGTGCAATTACACCTCACCCACTCTCTCCTGGTCCAGTGATTCCCCATTACAGTTACCATCAGGAACTTTTCTCATTTGTGGAGACAGAGCATGGCCTGCCATCCCATCACACATCAAGGACAGACCATGCAGCTTGGGGAGGCTTACCCTGCTAACACCCAACCTCACAATGATCTGTAACAGAAAGATTAGGCAAAAAAGATTCGTTTACCAATTTGAAGCAGATTGCAAAGATGAAATTAAATTTTGGAATTTCAGACAAAGAGTAGCAGCATCCGCATTGGTTCCTTGGGGTGCTGTGGCAAAACCTTTAAAAATGTTAGACAGCCTTGGGTGTTGGCTAAGTAGGCAAACCAACATTACATCTAAAGCACCGAGTGAGCTACTGACAGATATTGATAGCACCAGACATGCCACCCTACAGAATTGAGCTGCTATAGACTTCCTTTTGCTATCTCAGGGACATAGCTGCAAAGACTTTGAGGGCATGTGCTGCATGAACCTCTCTGACTGCAGCGAATCCATCCATTGTAGTATTCAAGTTCTTAAAGAAGGGGTCAAGAGACTCCAAAACAAGATGAGAAGGATTGGACTTTTGGACTATTCAGGAATGGGGGTCTACCAGGGTGAGTGGCTTTGCTGGCCAAGACAGGTTTATTAATTGTTATAATCACTGTTGTAGTGTTAATATTGTTTCCATGTTTGATAGGATGTATATTTAAGGTTTTTAAGGGATACTTACAGAGAGTGGTTTTGTTACAAAGGAAGGGGGAAATGTGGAAATTGAGGTGGACAGGGAGGTGGCTTCACTTGCAGATGCAGAGAGCTTCAGCTTCAAACCCTGGGAGACACCTAGCTAGGAGAAAGGACATCCTTTAATTCATGGTGAGAGAATAGAGAGGAGTTGTCTCATGGGAACTAACATGTTAACCAGTTTGTTACAAATGAGGTGTTGTTCTTGGTTTTGATATATGGTTGGATAACTGCCAGCTACATCTATGGTTCTGTTCCTTATCCTCATTATTGATTGGATCCTGTACCCTCCATCCCATCTCTACACCTCTGTGCTTTCTGGGTTTTGGAGTCTTTGGAAGTTGTCCCTTGTACCATGCGGTTTCTATGTTTGTTATTTTACATTAAAAGTTCTTTGTTTTTCAGTAACTCCATCATTCTGTCTCTCTATATATTACACCATGGACTCCCTGGCTGGCCCAGTCCTGTTATAGCTGCCTGCAGTGGACATAAGGTTCAAGGCTCCTTCCTGATAAACAATTCAACATGATAGGGAATATCAGGTTTACAAGATACAGCCTGCAACAAGCTGCCCATTGACTTTGTTAGTAGTTTATATCTGCCAGTTTCTACTCAAGAGAATGTTAGAAGTAGGTTAATTTTATTTTCAATTAATCTACTGAGAAAAGAAGATTAAGGAGAGTAAAACCATCCTTGATGACAGTCAAGTAATTTCTCAGTAACTTTACATGGTTCTCCTGATCATTGCTTTTGCTACAATGCTTTGTTGAAAAGAGAGAAATGTGCACATATACAGATCTCCTATTCATGTAGGCTGATGTTACATGCTCTTCTCTTCAGCAGTCTTTCTGCCACAGCTTCTCCCCTAAAAGCAATTTGAGAAACATCCTTTGCATTATTCTCTGTGATTTCTGCTGGCTTACTTCCAATATCCAAAATAAGCAGGGAAAAAAAAACCAGAAGAAAATTGGTCCATGCCAAAAATTAGTTCTTTCTTTTCTCTGGAAGTGCTATTACAGCTCTTGAGCATTTGTGTGGCCACTAAAGGGCTGTGAAAGCCCAAAGAATGCTCACACAGTGGGAGGAAGATCATCCCACAACAAACACAGGTTATCAGAGCCAGGAGGATCCTGAAGGGAACTGTAAGATACTCAGAGCACTTTCATTTGTTTTGTGAAGAACAGGAAATCTTCTCCTCCCCTAGTCACAATGCTTACACTGAGCTCAGCCTTGGGATCCTGGGGTGCATTAGGAAGAGCATTGCCAGCAGGTCAGGGAGGTGACCCTGCCCCACTGCTCAGCCCTGCTGGGGCACATCTGGAGTGCTGTCTCCAGTTCTGGGCTCCTCAGGACAAAAGGGACACAGAGCTCCTGGAGCAGAGGGTGACAGAGAGGATGAGGGGACTGGTGCATCTCTCTTGTGAGGAAAGGTTGAAGGAGCTGGGGCTGCTCAGCCTCGAGAGGAGATGGCTGAGAGGGGACCTCAGCAATGTCTGTCAGTGTGAGCAGGGAGGGCTCAGAGCAGGGTCCAGGCTCTGCTCCCTGGGGCCCAGCCATGGACAGGGGAACGGGCAGGAACTGATGCCCAGGAAGTTCCACCTGCACACGAGGAAGAACTTCTTCCCTGTGAGTGACCGAGCACTGGGACAGAACGTCCAGAGAGGCTGTGGAGTCTCCCTCGCTGGAGATACTCCAGAACCTCTGGACACAATCCTGTGCTGTGTGCTCTGGGATGACCCTGCCTGAGCAGGGACCAGATGAGCCCCTGTGGTCCCTACCAACCTAACCTGACCCATTCTGTGGTTCTGTCTCACCACTGTCCTTACAATGTCACGAACCACTAAAAAACCTTGACCTGTACCAACTTTAACAAGAAATCTATTTCCTTATCATTCCAGGAAAAGACAGTCTAAACCTCCAACAATTTCCTGACCTTCCCACATTTGCTTATCGTGTAGTCAGATTTGGTTATAAAGACTTTAAACAGTCACACTTTATTGCATAACAGCAATTAAGAAAAGCAAATTTCACCTTCTGATGAATCAGATACTACTTCCGTGGTTCCAAATGCCTCAGTTGAGCAATTAACTGCTTATTTCATTGAAGGAAAACAATGAGCAGAAACAGAAACCAGGCAGTCCTTCTTTGTGAAACATTTCCTAGGAAATTTTGGTAATATTAACCAGAAAAGAGGAAGCAGCAGTAATGATTCAGTTTTGAAATAATGAAAGCCTCTGTATTTTTATGTTGAAGTCTCACCAAGTGACAGCCCAAGGCATCTCCTAAAATGTGTTTACCTTCTGGGTATGAGGATGAGCCTACCTTTCCCCACACACTTCTCATCACAGTCTATTACTTCGTTCTTCCAGGTCACCTGACTTCTGCACCTTCTCCCCTGCTCCTGCTGCAAACCAGAAGTGCCTTGGGAAAACACACTGTAAGAGAACCTGGGGTACATCTTCCTGCTGTGTTCAAGATATAGGCAAAGTGTGAGTGGCTTTAGTACTGTCCAAAGCTGATCAAAGTTGATATAGCTGGGAGAAAGGAGGCAGCAGCTCATACACCTCTGGATAGCTATAGGAGGGGGCATCTGGAAATTAGCTTTACATAGCTCATTAAGGCTTTGAAAGTACTGGGCCATAAATCATCATATGGATATAGTGACTTGATTTCCATGTGCATGCTTCATGGTATTTGTGCTTCAGATTTCTGAAGTTTAATATGGGGCAGAGAACAAGAGGTTCAAGTTCTAACAAAGACTGCTGTTTGACTATGCTCAAATCTGATTAAAGCCTAACTATCAACTTAATGTTTAGCATTTCATTTCAAGTTTGTTTCCTTTTGTTTCCAGAAGCACAGAATCAATTATCTAAGTTTGCAAGGAAATTTTGGCTATATTCAAACTACAAACAAAGTTATTTTCAGGCTAGAATCCTGTCTAAAATGGAGAGTAGGTTTGGGCTATTTGGTCCTTGCTCATTTTTCGAAATAACAACAGAAAAAACAGCTTTAAATATCTATGGTAATATGTAACTGAAAATCCCAGATAAGCTTCCATGTAATAAGGAAAGGTCAGAGAAGGTATCAACTCAATAACTTTCATATAAACTATGGCTGTTTGAGTGCTAATACCATTGAATTATATCTAGACTGAGAAGAGGAAAAAAACCCATCTAACAAAGATGTAATTAACTTTGGTGCTTCATCTTTTAATATTTTAAGGTGTAAGGAGGCCATTTATATTAAGTTATTGTGACCATTTCAGTCTAATTTGGGGTTTCTGAACTCAAGAGTCTTTAAAAACGCTATTTTTATGACCCCAATATCAAATCCTAATATGTGATGAAGTAATACTAACCAGATCAGGCTGTTTTAGAAAAATTGCATAAATGCAACTAAGAAATCAACAGGACAAGATGTGGGAATTAGGCATTGTCTTTTGGATGCCTAGCTGGCCAGAACAGACATCTGCACAATTTCAGTTCCTAGGCATAGGCAAGTAAAAATAACTAGTGGCAGTGAGCTGCCCAGCTATATTTTCAACCATGACATCAACACACACTCATTTACATTCTGTGGTTTGCACACAGGCACACGAATTTTCTGCTGTATGATTTTTGAGCACAGTTACAATGGCATGACAGACATATCCCATAAGTAAACATCACAAAACTCTCTGGACTACTGGGCTCCTCAGTCTAAGTGTGGTGGTACAGCTGAAGCACTGAGCCAAGGCAGAGGCAGGCTTAGGCTCTGCAGATGCACAGAGTACTGAGAAGTTCTTAGTCCCAGCACTTGGAGCTCCCTGCACAGACAAAAACCTGGCACTGCTCTTTGTGATCTAGCTGCTGGTGCTTGGCTCTCAGGTACCTGCCAGAAAGGACCATCCTCAGCTTTGCAATGGATAAAAGGAATTGAGAAGTGTTCTTGGCTGCAGCATTAAAGTCTGTCTATGCCTACTTATACAGGAAGATAAACAATTCTCTGTTCCTTTCCCTTTAAACAGCAAACACAATACAGTCAGGTTTTGAGTGGTTTTGTTGTTGTTGGTTTGGTTTTTTGCCTAAACTAACATTAGACTTTTTCTTAGGGAAGCTCAGCACTGACTTACAGCCAACAGGGCCTTACTGGGTAGCAGACAGTATCTCCTCTCAAAAGAGGTTTCCCTTTTCAGATATCTCTGTGTTATTTATAGGCAAAAAGCAAAGCATAGAAAACCTCAGGAGATAAGGGAGGGGCAGCATCAAGCATCTTGAGACTTTATTCAATTACTGCCTGACAGAGAAATATTTGCCAAAGTATTTTTGAGTAGTTAAAAAAACTTTCTATTATAGGAAGAAACATCCATTAGTCAAAGATCTGTCAGCCCAGAGATAAGGAAAAGGCTTTAACTTCTACATAGAAGGACACTTAGTATTTAAACCACCTGCAGCGTACTTGCTTCAAGAAAATGATGGAGGATTTGTTAGCTTTTGGTTTTTTTTGGGAGGGAATGAGGAGGGAAATGTTAGCTTACTTTAGAAAGAATGGCTAGGATAGAAAAACAGCTGGAGTAGAAATACAGTGGAGGCAGAATTGCAGTTCCATGGGATAGCCAGGAAATTTCAGTGGAACAGCTCCCTTGCTTTAAATTCAGCAGCTGCTGATGCACATAGCAGAATTTTCTCAAAGCACACTGGTTTTTTGTCTTGATTTTTCAAAAAAATATAGCTCATGTTAATGTGCCTCTTCTGCCTCTTATTCCTGCCATGAAGGCTTCAATGGATTGGCTGATTCTAACCCAGTTTGCTACAAATCTTAAAACACCAGAGTTACCCACTCTCACCAGCCCTCTGAATGTGCACAGTTGAGAAGAGAGAACTACTTTCATTTTCTCTGCTCATCTAATCTCAGAGGGAAAAGTACAAACAGCTCTGCTTAGATTTGTCTGGGATGACCCATCTCCTACTTGGGAGACAAGAGCCAGCAGCTACTTAGCTCTTGACCAGCCTCAGGATGTGCTGCTCCCTGCCCTGTGAGCAGGTGAAATAAAAGAAGGTGGAGGCTTGGCCACTATGTACTGACAGGGAGTTAAAAGTATATCTGTGTAGGAATTTATACAAGACCTGAGGAGGAGTTCAGAAATACAGGACAAAGTTACAGAAAGATGCAGTTGTAAGGTCTGCTGTTAATGGCTGAGCTGTTCTCCTGATGTACTCATCACCCAAAAGGCAGAGGGCCCTTTCTTTTAGCCCTGAAAAGTTAATAACTTGTCACTTTGGCTGTGTTACAACTTCTGCTCACAAACAACAGATTAACCACCCAGGGACCAGCACCAATAGCAAAAATCTTAGTACAGCAATCATGAAAAACCAAACCATTAAACAAGATAGTGCTGAAAGGAGGTTCTGTCAGGACACCTGAACTCTCAGACCCACAGGGAGCCCACGTGCTCCTAGTTTCTAGTTTGCCATCACAGGCCATTAGTCATAGAGCCAGCAGAAACATTAAACTAACTACAAGTGATGGAAAGCCTATGTATGTACTGACTTCCTCTATATTGCTGGGTTTAAACTCCTAGGTTTTTACAACATTAGAAGGCAAGCTAAAAGCAAACATCAGAAACAAGGCTATGGAGCAATCAGTGAAATTTCTGATAAGGGCACTGAAATCCAAGAGAAGCAAAACGTCAACATTTTGTCACCTGAATGTACTCACACGTTGGATTAGCCAGTTGTCCAGAAAAAAATTAAATACAGTCATTGCAGCTGGCCTTTTCATAATAATCTGTAGCTCAGCTATTTTGCTCTGCATAAAGAGGAAAAGTGGCAATATATATAAATAGATAAATAGATAAAACTGGGAATTAACATTGGATTTGCACGGTAAAAATGCCAAATCCCAGTAACAAGACCTGATATAATTTTTACTTTGAACACTAAAGCTCTTGGCACATTAAACTTCTTTTAGATTTAAGTAAATGACAACGTCAACTCTTGAATTAAACCAGGCAATTCCTGCATTTACACAAGTCTGACATTGTTTCAGTTGGCTGTGCTGCTTAATCTCCTGGAGGTAGGAGTGGCCCCCCTGCCAATGTTTTACTGCAGCAATGCACTGATTGTTCAGTTATCCAGGGAAAAGAGGTATCTTCTCTCCAGAGGCTGTGATGGATAGTGAGGGTGATCAGGTCCACCCAAATTCTGCTAATTGAACTGAATAAAGCTAGCTCCCAAGCTAGCTCTTTGGCCAGTGAGGCTTAGAATCCTGGTGACATCTTAAGTGTATTCAATTTAGATCTTCCTGAGAATTTTGTATATTATTTATGAGAATGGATTGATTTTTCTTTTCTGTGAGGGAATAATATAGCACGTAACCCTCCCTCCCCATTATCTCTACTTCTGGTAAAATAGTTCCTACATAAATACCAATGCATCACTGTCAGAAGAATTGTACACTTTTAAAAGACTGCCTCATTTTGTAGTTCCTCACTTTACCAGCACACAGGGATTACAAAAAAATTCATGGAGAGGAAAAAAATACCTGAATACACAGGAAATTCACAATTATCCTTCTGGCTTGCTGTTGATTGTCCATTACATTATAAGGTTAAGTCCTCCAGCTACTTCCCTGCTTTCCTTCAGCTACATGCTATACAGATATTTATTTAATCGTGTTCCAAAATGTATTAAAACTGAGAAGAAATAAACATAGAGATGGGTAGTAATACTATCTTCCTTTGTCTCAGTATATAATTCACATAATTGCTCTTTCCTAGCTTATATTTGATAAATCAGAATTCTTACATAATTTACGTTCATGTTTTTCTTTCATAGGATGAGATTTTCATTTTCATAAGACATGTAAACACCCTCCCCCTAGCAAGCTGGATAAGAAATATAGGTTTATGAAGCAAGACTATGGCAGGTTTGGGGCTCCTAAATTCAAAACTATGCTCACAAATGTGCAACTCTGCTGAGCAATTTTTGGGCTCTGAAGATTCTCTTAACTCCAGAGATCACTTTTGGGTTTATTACCAAAGACTTAAATGCTCTTCAGACAGCATGCTGGCTTCAGATCCGGTTCTAAGGGTGGGATTACAACAGAATTCTGAATTATTGCCAGTGCTGTCAGTGTAGCAGGGGGAGAGTGTTTATAGTTAGGCACCAGTGGATTTATTTCTCTGGAGCACTTGATCTCCTGTAATCCATTCTACATGAATCATTTTCCACAAGGCTGTCCCTATTCAAACAAGCCTTTGCTCCATATCCTATCAGGTAATTTGTGTGTCATTGTTTATGTCAAAGGTTATCTACTGCTTCCTCTTAATGAAGTTGTCTCTACTTCTGTCTCTGTGTTCTCCATCTACCTTCTCCCACGACTATGAAGACATCAGGATTGCCACCCACTCCCTCAAGGAGATTGAATGAGGCTATATACCTTTCAGCAGGGAAAAGGAGGAGTGGGAGATAGGCCTCAGGAAAAGCAAGGTTTATTCAGAAATTCCCTATTGGGAAATAAAAGGCTATAAAAGTTTGTTTAAATTCTGAGCCAGTTGGAAAATATCACAGCAGTAGATATTTCTAAACTTTACAAAAAAAAGAAATACAATGTCCATGCTAAACTCAGAAGAGGTCCATCTTTGTATTTCATGAAAGTAAGTTTTTATTTATTTAAACTAAACAGAAAATTTTAAGATTGCTACTTCTGTTTCAAAACTGGAGAAAAAAAGTTATATTTTGATTTCCTGGATGCATTCAGTGCATCGGGGAAAAGCAGTAAATCCAAGAACCTGAAAGTGAAACAGTCTCAGAAAATGTTATCTGACTCTACTGAATTACCTTATCTCAGGGTCTAACATAACCTGAAGCATTTAGTAGAATACGGTCACACCTCTGAACAGCTGCAAAAGAGCTCACATGGTTTCCCATACCAAAGCTTCGGTAAGACACCTCAGTGGTGACACAAAGGTACACCTTAAATTAATCAGTGGGTATCGAAGAAAACATTTGGAGAAACAACTCTCCCCTCAGTTTTGGGAAAAACTTCTGCATAGAAGCAGCCTTGCTTGGTGCTGAGGGAGAAAAGAGGGTTGGACAAAAAAGCCTCCAACGCTGAGATCAGTACAGCTGCAGCAAGTCTGGCAAACTGCCGTGGATATGGTTTGTACCGAGGCTTCCCAAGGGCCAGTACTGAAACTACTCTGCTAAAAAAATCCTGCAATTCCTTCTTGTCCAACACTGCCTTCCCACTGTGTGTGCTAATGCCAGTGTGACACGAGTCCTGGAAACAGAACAGCACTACAGATCACAACTCTGCAGGAGTTTGCACTGTAGGAAGTTGCTCTAGGACTGGGCCAAGTACTCAGCGGAGGAAGAGCTTCACCCCCGTTGGAACAAAAAAAGGACTAAGTGTGATTTATGGGCACAGTGGTAAAAGCTTGGCCTCTAATCAATAGCACATGCATTACTGATGTGCCCATATTGCCACTCCTGCATTTAGTTTTGCAAAATACTCATTATGACCTGCCAGACATCTCCAGTGCTCATGCACTGGCAGCATGGGGTGCTCTGTAACTCAGCACACTTCAAATGCTCTGGGCCTGTATCCTGTGGCCAACACACCCAGAGACACTGCTGAGACTGCAGAGGGAAAAGCCTGAATGTAGGCACAGCCCAGTCACGTCTCATACGTTAGTGCAGAAATGAGCATTTGAGAACAGATAATTTTTGCACTTGGAACTGAGCCCCTGGATCACAAACCCTGTATCTACTGAGCCAGTGCCTTCCCTCCCCAGACCATCCTTCATGCTCCAAAGAAGGAAACAAACCAGAAGAAGCAGAAGAATATAGACTCTTCTGGCTCCAATGCTGAATATAGTGATTCAAATATAAGATGTTTTGCTTTTCTCAGTCCCCTTTCTAGGCATTTAGAAGAAATCTGTTTCATATGTTCTGAGCCCTCATTTTAAATGGAAAGGATACTGTCACCATGCCATTAATTACTGTTTGCAAGTACAGTTTTGATCCCTCAGTGCAAATCCCACAGATCTTCTCAGTACTCTTCAATCAGCACTTCAGACTTAGAACAGAACTAATCCCGCTCCTTTCTATGCAAATATTTGTATAATAGATAAAGCCAAAAGGAAGCTACAGCCCACAGTACTGCTGCACATACCAAGTCCTGACAAGGACTAAGTCATACTTCTGAAGGGCTTCCATTAAACTGGACACAGATGAAGGAGTCACAAAGTGAATGACAGGCTTTATTATAGAGATAAGAAGGCAGCAGAGAGCCGTAGCAGCAAAGACTGTAGTTCAGAGAAGGCACATGCCTGGCACTTGACCTGGGACATGCTGAGAGCTTTGAGTAAGATTTCATGAAAGTTTAAGTGAATTTCAGACTGGATGCTATGGTCCTGTGCCTGTCCCTCCCTCTCCACCTCTCTCTTGTGCCAACAGTAAAGCTCATGTGGCTCTGTAACAAGAATGTCTGGCAAAGAAAGAAGAAATTAAGAATTTTGGAACTTTATTTCTTCCAGTTAGAGTTCAGGAAGATTATTCCTCTCACTTCAGTTCAACTTGTGGAGC
>VZTT01012975.1:16827-60982 GCA_013400855.1 Buphagus erythrorhynchus | reverse complement strand
GCATAAGGTCAAAGATGTGTTTTCACGCACCAGCCACTGTGTTACATTAGAATAGACAAAAGGGAAACAAGCTCCACGGTCTAAATGGCTTTCACAGTCTCAAAAGGGAGGTGATGTGGAGATGAGGGAGGGCAAAGCAACCCCACCATCAACAGTTCTGTTGAACACCATCATAACCAGCTAATGCTGAAAGTTAACATTCTGTTTTTGCAAACAAAAAAATCTAGGAGGAACTGAACAATGCTAATGCTGTGCACTGACTTAACAGACAAACTCCTTTATAATGGCAGAAAGTAGTGAGAGGAAGCAGGATTTTTCACTTCTGTCTTCATAAAATTACCATTTGTATTGCTCAGGTTTTGGGTTGTGCTGGGGATACTTTACAATACTTGCTACCTCTTGTGTTCAAAGGCTCTAAAAATGTGTTACACCAAGGAAAATAGAAGCAGAGGTTAACTTCCTGTAGCACTACAGTACCAAACACTGGAAAAGAGCAGCTTAGCCAGAGTTTGAAGTAGGTTAGTGAAAAAAATAGAACAATATATAGCATCAGCCTGCAACACCAGCAAGCAGTATTCCTTGCCAGGGACTCAGGAGGACCCAATATGCGTACAGTCAAATATTTTATGTGTGTTAGTACCTAACAAAAGGTCTTAGAATCGTCCATGTGAGGTCAAAGCTTCCAAGGCTCCAGGGAATCCCCGAATCCCCAGGTTCTCACACTGCATGAGACTCTGTGGGGTGGCAAGAACAGTCCTTCAATGCCTGCACACCTTATAGCTTTGTAGCTTTCTCCTTCAACTCAGTGAAGGAGAAACCACCTTCTAGTGAAAGAATGCCTGCCTCTGGTGGAAGATTCCCTGTCCATGGAAAGGAGGTGGAACTAGATGACCTTTAAGGTCCGTTCCACCTCAAACCATTCTATGATGACTTTACATGCATGGTCTCAGAAGGTATAAGTGTCAGAAGGTATT
Source organism: Buphagus erythrorhynchus (assembly GCA_013400855.1). Classification (NCBI taxonomy): domain Eukaryota; kingdom Metazoa; phylum Chordata; class Aves; order Passeriformes; family Sturnidae; genus Buphagus; species Buphagus erythrorhynchus. Next base: position 60,008 of record VZTT01012975.1, on the reverse strand, counting down.
GCTTTCAAAGCATCTAGATTGCTCCTCTTTTCTCACTGTCTTTACTTCATCAGTTTACTAAGAACACACTTGTCACTTTTGAGCTTTAAGACAGGAAATAGGTCTGATCCAATATAACAGAGCCAGGCTTTAAAGCATGGAGGATATTAGGGCCTTCAAGTTTATTTCAGCACCAGAAGACCCACTGCTTCCTCTAAGGATGTACCAATACAAAATACCATGGAAAAGGTAGACAACTGGGGGAGAGCAGTCAGCCTCATTTCCTGGAATTGTTATGGGACATACAACACTTGGTCCATTATGCCATTTGCCCTTTTAAAGGCCAAGGTGATTGTACGATAAACATCAAGTCCACATTTCATGCCTTATTTTATGTATACAAAAATTTTGCAGGTGCATAAACATCAAAAAGCTAAACAGTCCATGAAAGAGACTGCAACAAGGCTGGAGGAGTTACTAAACCCCATTTAGTCACAGAAATTGTCTCTGCCTTGGAATGAGACAAAGAATTTTAATTTTCCAAAAGACATTTCATCAGGAAGGTGTATGGCACACAGTAATTACCCATGTTCTCCAAAGTGTCGAGACAGATGACCAGCTGCATACCTATCCTCCTCCTGGCCTAGCTCCCAAGTACTCTGGCACTTCCCCCTGATGCCTACATGAATGTGACTGAAGACAAAGGCAAACTGCATTAAGGTTTCTGGCAGTTGGGTAGCACTTCATGTTTTAAGGACCATAGCCTAGGTAGGATTCAGTTACACCAGTAACTGTTTATAACATGCTACAAATACCCTGTTAGGAAACATAACAGCTCCAAACTGCTCTGTTCTGTGAAATATGTCAGCAGAGTTTTGCCAGGGTTACAGCCACTTTAAGTATTCTGCATATCCTTGAAATCCAAATGTTTGTGCCACTAAATCTGACTAACCTCTCACATACACTTCCTGGAGAGGAAACTGAAGGTGGCTAGATTAATTTCTAAATTTCTATTTGGTTGGGGGATTTTTGTTGTTGTTTGTTGGGGTTTTTGGTTTTTTATTATTTTTTATTTCAAATAAAAATCCTGTTTACTGTTCTGCATCATCTGCTTCTGCTTATAAAACAGGACACATGAAAATCCAGAGGCAAATAAAAGCAGTTTCTCTTCAGTGATATGATATGACCAGAACTTCAACATATCTTCTGCAAGTTGCCTCTGAAGCCTCATTCAGAAAACCACTTGTCTCTTTTTAAGGAAAGAGCACTTACAATAATAAGGAGCTACTGCCCTTGTAACAGCTTTAATTTAATCTAATTGCCCAATTACAGCTGCTCCCATTTTCAGAAGAGATTATATTATTTGAAGTATTCCTCTACCTAGCAGAGTCTTTACTGACGTCAACCAGCAGCGCGTAATTTATTAAAGAATAATAGGAAGAGAGAAACAAAGTAAAGCTCTCAGAAAGAGCACGACTGTGTTTCCCCTCTGTGGCAAAATGTAGCAACTTCAAGAACAAAATGGCACCAGAAACAATCTTTAAAAAACATACGAAGGTAGAGGGGGAGAGGGAGAAAGAAAGAAAAAAAAATACTAAAGGACTAGCAGCTCTACAGCTGCATTTGGAATAAGGGACTACCCACAAAAGGAATGCAAGGTGAAAAGGACTATAGGGAACATGAGGTGCAAAGGAAAGACCGTAAAGTAAATTTCTCCCAGATATTTCTTCAAAGAGCATGGCAAATTCAGGAACAGATTCCACAGCAATTGTGCAATGCAACCCAAAAGAGCTAACTGTTGTCCAGAGATATTTATGATGCTTTATACAGGAAGGCTATTATCCCTTGGAATGGACTACAGAAGAATCATTTTGCTACTTCACAGGTCCAAAGCTCTAAAAATCTGTGTTACACTTAGGAGAGTAAAAGTGAAGTATGCAGAAGTGATCAAAAGAGAACAGGCTGGGTTTATAGCCTGCAGGGGAAACAACTGATCATATATTCTTCCTATGACAAACAACTGAGAAAGTAATTGAGAGCCTAGAAGAAACCAATGTTGTTACCTCAGCATTATTGATTTTCGGCAGACATCTTAATCTAACACATGACAAAACTTTGGTCATTCCAGTAAGATATAGCTTTCAAGGAAAAATGATATTTATAAAGGTAGTTTATGGTTCAGTTAGAGATTCTTATGAAGTCAAGCTCAGGCTATAAAGGAATGGAAAGAAAAGGCCTTCTAAAAAACAAAATGGATACAAAGTTCGATTAAAAGGTGAAAATATGATTCAACTATACTAGAGCAAAGGGATCTTCTGATCTTCAAAACACTAAAAAGAGGTAGTAAAAACATAACTTTAAAATACTGTACTAAGAAAGCCTTATTTTTATCAAATGGATGAATGGCACTGAAGACTCACAGTTCACCTGTTAGGCATTCTTTTAAAAATTTCTTGCAAATTTTACCAGAAATATTCCCACTATTTATAGTAAAAGAAACTGGAGCTATTTACACATTTATATATAAAATTATTTAGCCATAACAAGATAACAAGATAAGAAGGTAAGAGTCCATATAGTCCTTTGTTAACATTCAAACTCAAAGAAATACAACAGTAAACAAATAAAAATTATTAATACTAAAGAGCAAAACCTCATAAAATTACAACAAACATCTTATAAACATATGTTGAGAGAAAAAAGTGAGTTCAGCTTATAGCAATTACAAAGACTGGATCTTCAATTAAAAAAAAAAAAAAAAAAGCAGGAAAATAAAGGGAGCATTGCACATAACTAAAAAATTCCTTCCTACCTTCCCTCTATTTCCTCCGACAAGCAGCCTGCCCTTTACAATCTCAGATGCCATTCTCTGCACATCTCACTCTCCTGTTTCCTGGGGATATCTGAGCCGTTCCCCCCACCATGGCTTTTCAGCTGCAGGGGTTAATGCACCACTCAAGGAGTTTCAGGTGATGACACTAATTGGTCCCTCTCTTCAGCAGATATTTTCTACCTGCTAAAGTCAGTACTGCCTTCTTCCCATCTGCATCATATTAGCAAACCAGAGTTGACTAACACAGATGGCCCCTTCTCTCTTTTTTCGAACTGACAAATAGGCTACTAAGAATTCTTGCTTTTAAGTCCCAAAGATAACAGCCAGTTACAGTTTTTACATGCTTGTGACAAATTCTTACTTGTGAAATGAAATCTGACCTAGAGCTCTCTAGAAATCAGGCCTAGTGAGATGACCATTCATCATTCTTTAATATGCTTGGGGTAGGCTATCTAATAACAACCCAGTCCTGCACTTCTTCTGCCATCATGCTGCTGCTGTTGCTTTTGTGCACTCTCAGACAAATGCCCCTAAGGGAAGGGAAAAAGCACTCGCATCCAAAAGTGCTCTTTATTTTTGGTATCCATTCACATGGCTGGTATGAAACAAATGCAACCTGCTAGGCTTTAGACATAGATTTTTTTCAGATGTCAAAAAAGTGAGGCAAAATATATAAGCATGGGAGAGCCTGGTTAATGAGGTGTCACAGCTGTGGTTGATTTGTTCACTGGTTCTTTAATTTTATTTTGTGTATCAGAGAGATAAGGAGCAACATTTCTCACATTTTGTTTATGCACTACACAGTTTAATGCTTAAGTGGAGCAGCATCTTGAGACTTACAGCAGGCTTTGCAAGTGAAGCAGAATGCTCCACTCAAGTTGTGTCTATTACAATCATATGGGGACTATTTGTAGGAGAAAATTAATGCTAAGCTTTACTCCTCAGTAATAAAGACACATTGTACCACTGTCCCTGCTCTTGTTCCAAGTGTGAGGCTGGACTGTGACCTGGAAGGAGATCATTCAGGAAAGTCTGACACCTGTTTTGAGGAATTCAGTATGCCTCTGATCCATGTACTTGGACTGCAAGCTCTCTTTGTCAGGAGAACTGCTTCTATCATTGGATCTGTCAAGCTGAGCCACCGAACAAGCCATTTCACTGGGTCTCCCCCAGTCAAGCTCAATTTGAGTTTTACAGTCCTTGATTCTTGTGGGATATTGTCAGAGAAGCCATTAACGTACTTTGCACTGGGAATTATGCTGCTTGGCAGGGGCTATCTCTCCTCACGATACCTGCATGTCCAAAGCTCAACCTAGTCTTGTAATGAGATTGCAAAAAGTAGTCATATATATTCAAAATGTTGGCCTGTAAGCCAGTAAGGCCTGAAAATATTTACCAATATGTCAAAATGCTTCTAGCTGAAAACCGTTTCTAAACCATTCGCTGTTTGCAAGTTTGATGGCTTAAGGCTTATGGGCTCATGAATCACCAGCATTCTCAGCAGCAACATTTGAAATGTTGATATCTTAGCCTTGAAATAGATGTGAAGGTACCAGAGCCTTTACAAGCTGTTATTGAAAGACATACTTTAAAAGCTCCCACAAAAGACTGAATGCAATAGAAGTAGTTGAGCAGGATGAAAGTAACCGAACCAACTTAGTTAAAGTCATTGTTCATGTCTGTGTTCCATTTCAGTGATTGCCCTCCAGCTGGACAATGAATCATATTAAAGGAAGCTTTGCTACTTACAGTTCATCTGATAAAAAATCCAGATGACTTCAGAAGCAATGACCAGAATTTAGGAAACTATTAGTCGTATTTCAAATTACTGAATTCAACCTAAAAAAAAAAAAAATTTGGAGAGCAATTCCATTTATCACAAATTAAAAAAAAAAAAAAAAAAGGTACCATTCTTAAAATTCCAAGATTTTCAGAGAAGATGAATGAACATTTATGGGAAAAAATTGATATAATAGATATGTGTGGAATGAGTATCTCTAAGGTCAAGGAGGTTATGCTGGTAAATGGCATACCCTGCTTTACAGAACTGCAGAATGAAATGTTAAGCATAATACTAGAAAAATAACAAGGATGGAACAGACAAATACATAGCAAAACCAATTAGAAGAAATAAGAAATCTCAATCATTAATAAAATAATAATTTCATATACAGCCCTCTAAAATACACCATCAAGTGATTTACCTAGGTCTTGCAAGGGGATATACACTGCCAAGTGTAAAATCATAAAATATACAGATATTTCATCTACAACACCCAAGATAGAAGAATGAACACATAAATAAGGTAAATAAGTTCTGTTTCAATTTTAAACAAAGATATTACAAAAATCTATTCAAATAGAATAAATACAGTTGAATCCTTATGGGTTTGCTTATTTGTGAGTACCTTAAAAGATAAGGAATTCATGGCCTGATGTCTTTTCTGAGTATCTGGCCCAATCTATGCATGTATTCATCCACAATGTCAGTGCAGACAACTTGTAAATATGCCTCTTCCCTCCTATCTTCTTGAACCAGATTAAAATCCCAATCTGTATCAAACATTTCTCTGAGGATGCCTAAAATCAGGTCAGCCTCAACTCTACAAACATTTTGCTCCATCAATATAGATAAAAATTACTATTTTGCCTACCACTCAAGGTATAACTCTTAATTATCAACCCTCATTTCACTCCAAACCCTCACACTCAGCTATGCAATACCAAGCAGAAATATCATGACACATTTTCAAGACTGTATGTTCATCTTCACAATTAAAAGATTTGTCTAAGGTCTCATTACCTACTTACTACAACTTCTTTCCCCAGTTCTCATCTCATTCAAGTCACATTAGCCCAGAATTTCAACCCAATCAGCATTTTCAGCAATTAATCTGACCATAGGAATGCATGAATGCATTCTTCTTTGGTTTCTGTTTGTATTTGGGCTTTTACTCATTCTGCACTCATACTTGAGGTAAACTTTTAAACAGCTCCAGACTTCATTTTCCTTCTTCCTGACCACTCCTTTAAACTTTGCTCTGATTTCTCCTACAAAATTTGAGTTAGGCTACTGCCAAGCATACTGCTCAAGACAATCCAATTCCCTACACTTCCTGCGTATGATCATGGTTTTACATTCACACTGTAAGCTTTTGAGGACAAAGACTCTGAGCTGTCTTCTCTTTCAGCTGTACAAGCATCAAAAAGTTTTCCACTTCACTCACTAAACTAAATACATGTAGCATTTACGCTTGCTTTTCAGCATTTTGACATGTTTTAGAGGACTACGTGACTGCTATCCTCATTGTAAACAGAGGAGAACAAAGTGCAGGTAACTAACATTTTAAGTAAGCAACATTTAAATTATGCTTGAAACCACACCAGCAACACTGCAACCTGAATGAAGCAGACACAACATGCAACTCCACTGAATGCTTTCCAAAGTCATAGGCCATTATACCTTCAACAAAAGTGTAGGGCAACAACACATGTAGGGCTTATTTCCAGTGAGTTGTGCTGTTCAAACATGCCTGTACACACTTCCTTTGGGGTATCTGTGTTACACAGTGATTTTCCACCACAGAGTGAGTATGATTTTAGAAAGAGTCATCCATACCCAGGCTGTTCACACTGGACAGAGGCTGAAACACTCACAGATTTTACTTCTTTTTAGTGCAGCAGTAAGACAATCAAGATGCTCATAAACTACTCTTTATCACCACCTTGGAGCAGGCCACAACACATCACCAATGACCTAGAAGGCACAGCCTGCCAGAATAGGCTGAGTTCAGGTAGTTGACACATGGAAAAGAGTGAAGAGGGAAATAAAAAGAAAACAACAACAGAAAAAAAAATGTTAATTGGGAGGACAATGAAAGGAAAAACTTTCTATACTCAAGGCAAGTCATTTAGCATTTTACAGTGGTGCCTCAGTTACTAGGCACAACTGATCCATGTAAAAATAGGTGCAAATGAAAGGCAGAAACCCGGAAGTGAGATGACAGCTTTATCAGTAGGCGAACTCTCTGCCAGTCCAATTTCTACAATAAGTCTACACAGATGACACAGAAGTAGATGGTGTGCAACATTCTCACATAGAAAAAAACTCCTGGAAGGAAGGTTCCAGGCAAAGAACAGACTATCCAGTGTCTGTAAAACCTTGAATAGATTATCAATATGAATAAAGTGAGGATTTGTACACTCTGAGGTCAGCCACTATCCTATCTGTCCTACTCCATGTGTTTTACAAATGCAACCATGTTCTGGCTTCAGCCTGAATATGCTGCCAAAACTGTCCTACACTTTCAAGAATGCAGTTCCAGAGAGAAGGAACTTTCAGGCATAGCAAATATGCCTACTGACTACAGCATTAGGAGCACTGATCTCCCGTGAAATCTGTGCAACTGGACCTTACAGACCTTACAGATTTAGGGAGCAGTGGAGTTTGTATCCAAGCCCATATTACACTCACTTTTTAATCTCTAGGTAGCCTTCACCTTACTTAGCACAAGTAGTAGGCAAAAATCTACCAAAATATTTAAATGCTCAGGTAGCCACAGCACATTGTAAGCACGTCTAATAAATCTGTTAATCAAAGTTTTCTGTTCAGTATATATCACAGAGTTAAGTAAAATGGAAATGGCTCAAAGAAAAGCTGATGACTCCATTCTATCCATCCGGAATATTTAAACTCTTTTGACCCCACTCCCCATGAAAGTGTTTCATCATATCTTAGATATCTGAAAATCAACTTCCTTATCTAAAGGAAACAACATGTTGTCCAGTACAGCAATATAGTAAAACACCTAACACTGCTAGCAAAGGTAAGCTATTACTGATTAACAGCTTGGGGGTGGGAGGAATTTCAGGAACACATTTAAGTATGTTAGCAATTCAGTTCACCAGTTCTCTTGGAGCTTTCAGAAACTTGAAGTTCCCAGAGATGTCCCAACGGGGCATCTCGTCGAGAGGTCAGCACAACACTGGAATCTTGCACACTTAGTGTGTTTCTTTGAACAGAGTAACCCTCAGTTCCTCTCCCTTCTGCTGCAGTTGTAGAGAAGAATCACTAGATGGAGCCGCACCGCCACAAATCTGATTTATGGCCGCTGCAAAGAGTTGTTGCTTCCTGTAGCTGTTTGGCCTAAAACTGACACATTGCAGCACGTGCTGATAACTCATCTTCTGAAAGACGGAATGAAATGCTCTCATTTACAAACGCAAGATGTACACAGAGAAAGTGACAAGATACTGAATGAAAAAAAAAGCCACCAACAACACTCACAGCTTTCAAAATCAAATAAATTTTAGAAGTGAACTGAAAGTTATTTTATCTGCCAAGACAGATCATATGTCTTACTTTGGTCTGCAAATCAGAAATCACAGAAGACTCCCTAGTGAATGGCATGATCAGTTGCTGCAAAAGAAATACAAGAGCTCTGCGGGCAAGTCTTCGTAAATAAGCTCTAACACACTAAAAATGCAGTGATAGGCAAACACGTTTCCCACAAATACCCTGGTAATATACTTAATCCCACAGTCAAGATGTACTTAAAAAGAATATTTTTCTTCTAACTGCATTGACATTTGTTTTGCTAGCATAGGGAAATAGTTGAAACGTTTTCATCCAAACCGACCAACACACAATTCATCTGGCTTTCTAGAGACAGACTATGTGCCAAAAGGGAATTTTTACCTGCTTTCTTCCTACATCTGTGGAGGCCAAGTTGCAATCCAATCCACTCCTATGTATTCCTGGTCTGTGTGCAATGGCACTAATTTCATCTCCCATAGAATGTCAAAATGATAGAACTCCGTATTTTTCTTGTGTTTTCCAAAACCCAGATATTACCAATACTTCACAAAATGAAAACCAAATCCCCAGCCCATCTCCAGAAGCACAAAAAAGTCGGTTTTAGGCTGACATTAAAAAGATTACACAATCATTGTTGACTTATAAACTAACTCCCTCAGTAACAGATCCAGGGATCCTTGTTGAGGAAGATCCCTCAAGGTTGTTAAGGAGTGGCAAGGGCATTGCTCCACCTCACCGGGAAGGCACTGCAGAAGGGGGCTGAAAACAGCAGTGGAGGAAACCAAGCCCATTCCCCCTCTCCTGGAGAATCTTCCTTCACTCCTTTCACCTGGAGACTCACAGGTCACAGGACTGAAATTCCAAAAATCTTACATGCTTTTTGACAAGTAATTGCTCAAAAATCTTACATGCTTTTTGACAAGTAATTGCTCACACCGCAGCTGCAAAGAAATGTGTTCTAGGGGAGAGCTCGCTTCCCGGGCTAGTTGGATTACCAAGCCTCTTACGAGCGTATTTCTGTGAAAAGCTCCTCCAGCAGAGCCCATTACGAGCTCACACGACACTTGGGTGTGTTTTAAAACGAAGATTGCAGTGAAGCTGTACCAGAACCAGCCTCTGAGGAGGTGGTGGCACAGATCTCAGGCGCTGTCTTTGTCGCTTTACACACCACAACCGAGTACGTCACCGAGAGGAAGGCGCACACCTCCCGCGGGTGCCCCAGCATGGGGCACGGCGAGGCGCGGGGACCGTAAGAGACACCAGGACGAACCCGTGCTCCGCCGGGCCGCCACCCACGGCCAGCGCGGCCCCGCCCTCGCGGGGCGGGCGGAGCGAACCGCGTGCAACCGGACCGGGCCGGGCCAGGCCGCTGCCTCCTGCCGCGCCGCTCGCTCCCGACTCCAAAATGCCGCTTCTCAGCGTGCCCAAAGAAGTGGCCGTCGGGACGGCGATGCTAGGGGTCGCTTTTGCTACGGGTGTGCTTGCAGGTAAGCGGCGCCCCCTGAGCCCTGCCACATATATGGAGACCTGAAGGCTGCACCTTCCTCGTGTCCCCACCGGGGCCGGGACGGGACCCGCAGCGCCCGGGCAGGTCCCTCGCAGGGCGGGCAGGAGTCCCCGCCGCGGGTGCAGACCCCTCGGGACTGCCCTGCGGGCAGGGATTTATTTTGCTGAGCTGCGGCAGTAAACACATTGATGCTCTTAGAGCCCAAGCCGCTCCCTGTAATCCAGCTATCGCAATGTGGGGCCGGGCAAGGTCCCAGCGAAGGCGAGGACACGCTCCCCGCCCGGTCCCCTGCCTGCAATTGTGTGGCCAGCCCGGAAAGGCCGGGGAGTGGACCTTGCGCACAGCATTGTTTTCTGGTAGCAGTTTCGCTCTCATTCCCCGGGGGCAGCGGAAGAACGAGCCCACGATCCAGGAGGGGAAGGAGACTGGTGTTGGGTTTATAACGCGGGCACTTGGTTACTTACACTTCGAGGCAAGTTGTTGAAATAATCTACATCTCGGCGTGATCGTCTGTAAAATAGAACCATTAACAGAAAATAAACCCCTTGAAATAAAAGTGTTCTATAATAGCAAACAACTACCAGGAGATGTGGAAATAAATTTGTTCTTATTTCTTCAAAATAGTTGATCCATTTGGTATAAGAGACATTGGGCATGAAAGCTGCAGTCAATTCTGTATTTGAGTAGACTTGTACTAATCCTTCAACTTTCAGCACCTACTTTGTCTGCAGACTGGTTTCATGCTAAACAAGCTATTGAGCAATACCACATTTCCCCTGGCTGCAGGGCAGGACAGTGCATTAGGGGACCACAGGGTTTGAGAAGACACATCAGCTGATGGGCCTAAAACCCAGCAGCCTCTATTCATCTGCAAAACAAGGGCTCCAGACTAAGAAAACTATGCACCTCATTCATGCTTCTCTCTTCAAATTTGCCAGTTTTGAGTTTTGATGGGGTTACTTCTCCTGTGAGATTATGGAAGTTAGTAACCATCACACTGGCCACTGAACAACACAGTACTGAAGCCTTTCCCCTTCAGCCTTTGGAAGCCTGGGCTGGACATCTTAGAGGCTAAAAAGGAGAAGGGAAAAAAAATATACAATCTATCTGGTTGTCCAGCTATGTCGCATTTTTCATTTCCACAGCTATTTTAGAGCAGAGAACTTTTTAACCTTCAGTAATACTTCAATGCTTACTTTATTTAAAACAGCAATAACTGAAAAGTATAAAAGTTCTTATTATTACTTTTTTTTTTTTTTTGTAGGTAGAAGATACCCATCTTTAGTTTTTGGGACACCGAGTGGCATGATCGGGAAGAACAGTCCTCTCCGGCAATACATACTGGATCACTCTCTGCGGGAACATCCAATTCTAAAGAAGCTGCGTCTGGTCAGTATCACCCACACCTCATCCTGAACTGCTGGGATCCTGGTCACATCTCCTTCCTCCATCTCGTTTGCATACGCACTAGAGGGATTTTTTAATTGGTAATATCCAGACTCTTCAATGTTCAGGGCTCCCTACATGACTGTTGAATAGTATTGGCACACATTTTAGACATGTCTTTCTATCCTTGGCTCTCAAGGCCATGTGTTAGGGCTGCACTTAATCTGGACTTGAACAGATGACTTCTGTTCATTTTGATTGGCATATAAGGAACCTGTAGCTCAGAGAGGTGATGGCCTCCATCAGGCTCCAGTGTCAGAGATGAGACCAGACATCCTGACTCAGGTTTGAGTCATTTCAGGTGAGACAAACTGTTCTTGTACAAAAGAAATTAAATGCTAACTGCTGGAACAGGTTGGTTGGAATGATCCCTAGCAGAAGAAACTAAATAGGAGGACATACTTTCCCTTCAACTGTCATGGCACAGCCCTCCTTCCCCCATTGCCCATTCCTCAGTGCCAAGAGCCCTTCCACCCTGGGATGGGCACAGCTTCTCTAGGTTTGCACTGTGTAGCCAGGACTATGTGGTCTGACCTTTGGCAGACATGAACTTAGAAGGTCATTAAAGTATTCTACACATCTTGAAGAAATTGCATCTGTTTGTGTAAATTCACAGAAATCAAGCACTTTCACAATCAAAGTTGCTCTATGATATTTCATTAGTTACAAATATTGCTGAGTTTGTCACAGCCATGGTAACTTTGGAGCATATTACTGCTTTGAATATCCACTGCTTAAGATGCACATAACATCCTCCTTAATTATAGTTCAATTCAAACCAATTTCTGGCTCATAGATGGAGCATGAAGGGGTCTAAAATGAGAAGACAGAGGTATCTCTTTTTCCTGGAGTTTCACTGGGATTTTTTTCTTTAGGAAATTGGTTTGGTAGATTTGGTTTTTGTTTGATGTGATGTGTTATTTTTTTTCCATTTTCTAGCTCACTGCTGATCATCCTGGGGGCAGAATGATGGTGTCCTGTGAGCAGGCTCAGCTTATGGCAAACTTGGTTAAACTCATTAAAGCCAAGAAAGTTATTGAAGTAGGTAAGAGTGTCACTTTGTAGTAAAATAAAACTCTTGACTATCATTCTCCAAATACAGCCATGTTTAACATAAAATATCCAAATACAGAAAGGCACTGCATACCTGTCAGCAAACAGATGGGCAAACTAGAGCATGAAAAGGAGTGTCTGATTTGCACTTGGTTGCCACTTTGTCTAACTGTGCATTCAGTAGTTCTGGCATCAGCATGGATGGCTCATCAGTTCTGAGGCAATCTGAAAAACTGAGCTAAATAGATCTCTTGAGTCTTCAGCAGTTGCAGGACAGGGTGTATTCTGTCCTTCCTGTATCAGTTTCTTGCCAGAAGATAATTTTGCTGCACAGGCCCTGTATCAAATCCACTTTTCTTGATGCACCTATATTACCAGGATGTCCTAAAAGACAGACTGATGCTGAGTAGCAGGTATGGGTTCCCACCATCTTCATTCTTGGCCTGGCTGTTACAATTCCCTGGTATTTTGCTGCTCACCCTGTCTCTCTGGGTTACACATGCAAGACCAGACTCTGCCTCGTCTGACAATAAGTCTTTTGGAAAAAGCTAGCATTTAAGTTTGCTAAAAAATTGATTAAAAAAAAATTAAAAATTCCTCTCAACCTACCATTACATTAAAATGGAAGGAAAAATGAAAAATCTTTACTGTCTGTTAACAAATTGCCATGCTTGTTTCCTTTGGGAATTTTATTCCTGAAGAGAGCCCTGTAGTACTTTTTCCACGATACAAGTGTTGATGTCTCTTATGATTTTCCTAGGTGTTTTCACAGGTTATAATGCCTTGAATATGGCACTTGTCCTGCCAGATAATGGCCGAGTTATTGCTTGTGATATAAATGAGGACTATGCCAAAATTGGAAGGCCACTGTGGAAGGAGGTAAGCAGCATCTCCTGTACACAGTCGGGACAGCTGCCTTTACACGTGAAGAGATTTTGGTATTTTAGACTTGCACATTCATACAGAAGTATTTTTACCATTAAAGGAGGCTGATAGAATTCAGTTTAGGAAGAAAAATAAGTGGTGTTTGGAACCTAGAAATAATAGGAAAACTATCTGAACCCCAGTCATTCCCTGACTACTATAACCTACTGATAGGTTATTTCTTGACCACTTTTATCAACACTGTTCTTTTTCATCTTAGGCAGGAGTAGAGCATAAAATCGACCTCCGGATTAAGCCAGCAATTCAAACACTTGGTAAGTAACCTGAAATAACCGATTGTTTCCCCTTCCCTCGAAATAGAAGAGGGATACAATAGTGGTGAAATTTAAGACCGAATATGGTTGTGAATGTGATCCCTTTTGCTAATAGGGAGGCAGCTTCTCTTATATTAAAAAGTAAAAATCTTCAGGAGTTCACAGTTTTCCTACCTAATAGTAGAGAGGAAGAAAATGCTTGTCCTGTGTAGTGGGCTGTACTGGTCACTCACCTGTCCTGTCCATCACTTTGTTTAATCTATCAGGTACTATTGTCAGCTGCTTCTGGGAAAGCTGATTAAAACAGATTAGTTAGACAAAGCCAAATTTCTCTTATCCATTGTCCATTCTAAGCAAGTATTCCTTTGTTAAGAGAGGAAGAGTTCCCTGAAAGGGTTGAGGTACAGAAAAAATTCAGAAGCCGATATATAACTTAGGCTGAATTGTGTTCAGAGAAGTTCAAATTTAGGATGTGCCAAAAGCATGCAAGGCAATTAGTGAGGCAATAACTTTTCTCATTCAAGGAAAAAGAAAATATGGGGCAGAGGAGATACTAATAGATGTTCTGAAAATGCAAGAAATTTTTTAGGATTGCTGGATGCAGAAGGCTTCCAGCAAAGATGTTTGATGGATCCACAGATCCACTGATAATCTTGTATTTACTTTCAAATCCATCCTTTCTAGAGAGGTAAATATAAGCAGTTTACTGGTATGCACACTCCTTGAAGTCCATCAAACTGCTTTGTCCAGACATTGCTTCAGACAAAAAGATCTGGTGGCAGAGGCCAAGGACAGGTTAGAGTGGTGGCAGAGGACTGTAGGAGACAGCAATCACCTCCTCTGCAACTGGCAATTTGGAATTCTCAGTCAAGAAGTCTGTTTGGGAGAACTTAGAACTGAATTCTACCTGCCTTGGCCCAGAGAGGGACTACTTATAGCAATTTTTTGCTGTAAATATCTCTGACGGGATTTGTTCATGACCTATGCCATGGCACTTGATCTTCAAGGAGAGATTACCATTTAGAACCTGTTCATAAAGTGAGAAAAATTCTAATCCACTCAAGAAACAGTTCTCAGCTCAAAAAAAGAAGCTGAAGGTGTAGAGTATGTCCAGTTTCAAAGTGTTTGATTTATTTTTACTGTACCTTTCAGCAGTCCCAGCTGTATCCTTCAGGTTTGGAGCTGCTCCACAAACTCCTAAGCATGCAGAACTCAGTCACTGCATGTTTTATGGCATACATAACGTCTAGATTGGTTTCTGTGGGATAAGCTTTTCTAGTAATTACCTGTGGAGGAAGAGCCTGTCTGGTCAAGGCAGCAGAAAACATTTAATGAGAACTTTGACACAAATAGATTACTTTGTCCTACACAGCACTAACCAGGGTCTAACAACCCACTTTGTTGCTCATCTAGATGAACTGTTGGCCAATGGAGAAGCGGAAACCTTTGATTTTGCTTTCATTGACGCCGATAAGGAAAACTACAATGAGTACTATGAAAAATGCTTGCGCCTCATAAAGAAAGGGGGATTAATAGCTATTGATAATGTAAGTACTGCAGTTCTGATGGCAATGCATAGGCAGTTACTGCTTCTGGCTGTGGGAAAAGAAAAAAAAAGTCATAGTGAAATTCTAGTAATGTGACTTCTGACCTGCAGTTAGGTTGCTAATTGTGACATATTTGTTCCGTGTAACAAACAAACAGAAAATTCAACATAAACTCTTTAAGTAAGCTATACAAAACACTAATAGAAAATATATACATTTTTTTGTTATTCATGACAGAGAATGCTCTGTATTATTCTGGTTTGATTTGTAGTACGTTTATACTATGTACAGTACTTACACAAGATCAAAAATAGCACTTTTAATCAGTAACTATTAATAAGTTATCAATTAATTACTTTTAGAAGAAACAAAGATGTTAAACTTCAGGCACCTTCGAGGTTATGGTAGCAGCTAACTAGGGGCTCTTTAAAAACCTGTATTTCAAGACATCTTTTATTTTGGCTTCAATTCTACAGTAGAAGTAAAATTAGCAAGTTCTGTGAACTCTCACTCCTACTTACTTATGAAAGTTTCATGTCAGAGACCATTAGAAGTCTGAAAAACAACAAATAATATCAATCTCTAAAAAATATACAGGAACTTTTCCAAAGCTTCTTTTGTGGTCCAAGGACCATATTGGAAGAAAGGAGATGTATCATATTTCTTTTTTCAATAGGTCTTTTGGAGTGGAAAGGTGCTAAAACCAAGGAAGAATGACTCGGCAGCACAGAGTATCCACCGCCTCAATGAGAAGCTTCTCAGAGATGCACGTGTCAATATCAGCATGCTCCCGGTGGGGGATGGAGTCACATTAGCATTCAAGTTGTAACTTGAGGAAGCCCAGCAGATGGGAAATAGCAATCAGCATCAAATCATCAGGAAAAATGCAGATGGAACAGTATCAAAAATTTAATTTAACCTATATCTCCACTGGATAGCATAGCCCAGGAAAGCAGACTTTAGGAGCAGTAGGATCCTAAGGGCAACTAAGTAGAGAAGAGAGATGTATTATGAGATCTACTATAGTTTCTTACTTTAATTGTAATAAAGTAAATAAACTTACATGAAGTTGTCCTTCTATGACAGTGGTTGAAAAAATCCCCCTCTATAGATTGTCCAAGTGACTCAATACAACAAAGTAATTTTCTGTCCTAGAAGAGCCTCTTGAGCAGTGCAATAATCAGTTAGTATCATCAAAAGGAAAAGAAGTGCAGTTTACTAATGCTTATAGCCATAACAGAAAAATGGATTTTTAATGAAATGACATCAAGGAGATTGCTAGCCTTCTCAGACTAAAAATATTGTAAGTCATTCCTTATCTTTGAAGGGTACTACAGAACAAGCTTCAAAAAGACATCATCTGAAAAAAGAAGCTCTTTTAAAAGCTTGCCAAAGGACAAACAGTATTCACAATACAGTAAATGTATTCTCTAAAACCTTTGTGCACAAGAACTGGATTTCTTTAACCTAGGTAACAGTGCATGTAGATTTTTTTTAAAGTCAAATGGGCAAGAAGTAAACCAAAACAATTCTCCCTTTTTCTTGTGTCACTCCCCCTTGGCCCGTCAAAGATGCAACTTGCTAGTTGCTTGTTTCCTAGGAAGTTGTGAGCACAGAGTATTGGTGGCAAGCTTACTGAACGATTATGATTGTATGAGGATACAATACAGCTGTTAACTGGCTATTTAAATCATTATTGGAAGCAGAGATTCCCTTCCCTAGGCAGCATGTACCAAAATTTCAGCCTGCAATTCTTTATTATAGATAAAAATTGATTAAATAAGAAACTGAAAGTAGGATTTTACAGACAAAAGCTTCACTGGTAACTGGTTTGGGGGACTGAGAACACTGGAAGGGTATTATCATATGTATAGAAGAAAGATGTTCAGTTTTGTTGATGTCCTGAAGGGAAGCTGTATCAGAGCTAAGAGAATCCTTCGTCCATTTGCTTAAACAATGCACTTGAATGACTCAGGGCACTGGGGGACAAAGACTTCAAGTCTCAGAATGTTTAAAACTGTCTGCTTGGCTCATATTTTTGAAATTTCAGCTGGGTGGCTTGGCTTCTGGTAAGGGGCAGAAGTTCAGAGCATGGCTCTTGCCTGTCTCAGACACTTGCCATGGTATACTGCAGTGGAGAGCAATGAAGAAAGGAAGCATTGCCTGATGGCTTCAGAGTAGGGTTATGGCTGAGGAGATCTCAATTCTATTTCTGTCACTTCCACTTAAAACCCTGATTCAGCAAAGCATATCAGGATGTGCTTAAGTACTTTGCTGAATTGAGGACTGACTGCAAAATCCATGTCTGGGAGAAGGCCAGGACAAGCTGCATATTGCCCTTAAATGAGAATTTAAATTGGGCATAAAGTTTGCCCAATTTCTTTTTCTGAGTACAGATTTACCCTGAGCTTCAAACCTCTACAGTCCTCAAATTTATTCTCTGCATAAAAGAAGTAACAGTTTATTAAATTCTTTGTGGCTATAACAGCTCTCAGATAGAGTGGCTGCAGGAGTATACAAGATCATTACACATTGCATGCAGAGCTTCTGGCCATATTCTACTGTACAATTTTACTTTGTCAGTTGATACCAAAAGAATTGTAAGGGTTAAAAACACAAAATGTGACACTTTAACAGCAGGGGCATCTTCTCAAATATTCCTGCTTTCAGAGGCTAGAGGCTGATAAACACAAGCAAGCCAGAATATGTAAAGGATATATACCCTGCCCTGAAAGTACCATGATGGCCTTTCCCAAACAGGGAGAAGTCATTGGAAGATCAATCACAACTGTTTTACTACCGTTTTCCAAGTTGCAAGAGCCCGGTCAGTGAAGCTGAGCCAAAAATGGGCAAGGATAATGAGTATTCTTGCAAGAAACTATCAAGTAAGAGTTCAGCAACATTCAAAACCAGGTACAAGCACTCATAGTTGATGAATTCAAAAACAACTATTCTTTCTGTGGTGGGAACTGGCAAAGTCCCCATTACCTAGAAAGAAGGTGATGCTAGAGAAAGACCATGCTAGAGACCATGCTACCATGCTAGAGAAAGACCTACCAAGTGCCTGAGGCTGAAGCCATGTGGAGCAGCCTCTAGCATTTTGCTTCTGCTTTGGACTCTCTTCCATTTTAAATATGCAGATCATAATGTGAGTATTTCATCAAACCTGTCTCCATCCTGATCACCTAATTACCATTAGAAAGAATAGCAATGTGTCCCTAAACTATAGATTGATGAGCCATCTGTAAGCAGAAACAAAGAGCAGAAGGAAGCTTAATTGTATCAAGTATTTAGAATACATTACTTTGT
Source organism: Buphagus erythrorhynchus (assembly GCA_013400855.1). Classification (NCBI taxonomy): domain Eukaryota; kingdom Metazoa; phylum Chordata; class Aves; order Passeriformes; family Sturnidae; genus Buphagus; species Buphagus erythrorhynchus. The sequence goes on along the minus strand of VZTT01012975.1, from coordinate 41,818 downwards.
CTTGTAGTTATTCAGAAACTGGCCTTCTCTTCAGGCTTCTGTCCTGCACATCTGGAATTCATCACTGCTAACTGCATTTAATCCTTCAACCTTACCAATGAAATGACTGCTGATAATACATAATTATGGTTTAATTCAAGTGGCGAATCAGCTATGGGGAATTTGTGGGGGCAGTGGGAATTTAGACTTCCATTAGCTGATGGGAATAGACCACCCAATAACGCAATGCAAGTCTTTGTCTCTCTCTAATGGAAACACCATGAATGGAAGCTCGTGGGTCTGCTGGGTCTGCTCATCCCTCTCGGGTAATTCACCTGCCTGAGCTACTCTCACTCTATAGAGGCTCAGGATTTTCTGCTCCTGGAGAGGAGCTGACCCAGGGGCACAGCTGTTGCCCAACCCTCCCAGCCAGCTGTTCCTGCAACACTGACATCTCTTCTGCTTGGAAGAGAGGACCTCAGAGGGGCCAACTCAGGTGACAAATGTACAGCTAGGTCTTGCTCAGAAGCAAATGGGCTGAAGGATCAGTCACTAAACAAAAAACAGAGACAACAACAATGAAAAAGGAATTCCCCCTAATGTGGTAACTCCCAGACGCCACCATGAGAATTAAAGCATGTAATCCTAACTACTGGTTAGGTATCTAAGTTCCTACTCCAAAGATGTCACATTCAAAATGGTGTGGTATGATATTTATGTGGGTGACAAGGAAGGGAACAGAAGACTTTTTAAGAGTAGGTTTTGCATCTCTACTAGCTAATTAAATGAGCAGGACTGAGACTGGATGCTCAGAAATCTAGACAGAAAGTTGCCCCAAAAAACCAGGTCATTATCCAAGGGTAGACACAGTGCTCAAGGCTGAGTTCTGCATTTTCAATGCTACAGCTTTTAATCCTGCTGGGACATTGGGGGATGTAGCAGGGAGTATCCTCAGTCTCTTGTGTTACTAAAAAAGTAATGGCCTAAAGAAAAACTGGTTTACTGAGTGTAACATAACTTACAGCCATTTGTTGAACCTCTGACACTGCTGTCACTCCTTTTAACAGACTCAAGTGTTTTTAATCTATTTGAATTCAATCATGTTACACACAGACAGCACTTTCTGTGAATTGCTGCTTATGGAAGACAATTAGCAAACTTGTGACAAAACCCTTAGGATACAGAGAAAGGAACATGAATATAAACTCATCCCAACTCCTTCCTTTGAGGCATGAGCAGTTCCCAGAAACCTTTGCAGCTCAGATCTGAGGGATATGCCATATCTCAAGCACTGCAATCTTGATACTGGAGTGGCAATAGCAGCAAGTGCCATAACTGGCTCCTTTTTGATAATGTAGTAGCACACAGTTGGTTGCATCCCTGCTTATGTTCTGTTTATCACTGGAAGAAATTGATCCTAAATGATCACAATAGGAGTAAAAAAGCTAAGAGATCAGTACTGTTTTAAGAGATTTTTCTCCTTGTGTGTTGGGTTGGGCTGGAGGAGAGTTAATTTTTTTCATAGCAGCTAGTACAGGGCTATGTTTTGGGTTTGTGCTGGAAACAGTGTTGATATTCCCCTCACTCCACTGCACGAAGGAACAGGCTGGGGATGCATGAAAAATTGGGAGGAGGGAGAGCTAGGCCAGCTGACTCAAACTGACTGAAGGGATACCACATGGCATTGTACTCAGCATATAAAATGGAGGGAAGAAGGAGGAAAGGGAGACATTCAGAGTGATGGTGTTTGTCTTCCCAACTTATGTGTGATGGAACCCTGCTTTCCTGGGGATGGCTTTCCTGGGGATGGCTTTCCTGCCTGCAGATGGGAAGTGGTAAATGAATTCCTTGCTTTTACAGCTTCTGCTTTGTTTATTATACTGTCTTTATCTCAGCTTACAAGTTTTCTCACTTTTACCCTTCCAATTCTCTCCTCTGTTGCACCAGAGTTAGTGAGGGAGCAGCTGTGTGGGGCTTAGTTGCTAGCTAAAGTTAAACCACAGCACCCTACTAGCTGAGATTAGTACAGCTCAGTTTTATCCGTCCCAGCTACTGAAAGTGCACTGGTCTCCTCCATCGTGGCACCACCTGTGCACTACCTTGAGGAAGGTGACCATGCTGAGTGGCTCCATCCCTTCTTCCAAAGAACAGCCAGACCAACACAGTTGAATAACCTAAAGCACCCCATGCACAAAAGATCTGGCCCATCTCTGAGCGGTTTGCAGCACATTTGATCTTACTGCCCATTCCATTTTAATGGGAGAGGCAGCACTATCATGGCCTTCCCAGAATGAAAAGGTGGAAATCACAAATATGACAAGAAGGGTCTTTCGGGAAAGGATTGTTGATCACATCCCAAAGAAGTACTGAGCAAGAGAATGACAAAACTGATTTTTCCCTCTGTGCACACCTAAGAGCTGAAAATGAGCATTTCCTGCCACAGTGGGGACTGAAGTTTCTTCAGACAAGCTTAAAGAAATTCTTTTGTTTCCTAACTCATCAGTTGCTCTGCTCTCTGGTCTGCCAAGCCTTTTCCCAGGGCTGTGGCATTTCTCTGCTGCTGCACATTGTGCCAGTGATTTGCACTAGATGAAAAGGCTCTGCACAAGTATAAAGCATTACTTCTGCATAATTCTAATCACACAAAATTGGTCTCATGCATTTGCAGCTACTCATGGTTTCTAAGTCACCTGTTTTATAATAATTTTTAAAGCAATGTTTTGAAAAAGGAAATGAACAAACATAAAACCTGCAAAAGAGGGAAATTAATGTGGGATTTCAGACAAGTTATTTATTTTCCTTTTTGGCTCAGTGCAATACTGTAGGGATAAGCACATAACTAGCTGCTTTAATATTTACTCCGATTATAAGAAAAATAAACATTGCTGATAAGTCACTGCTTTCCAAGATTAGATTTCATATTTTAGAGACTGCTTTAAATTAATGCAGAAGCAAACATTATCTTTTCTTCTTATTCATATATTTCCCTAATGAGTTCCAAGCAAATTGTGCCTACTTATATTTTATGATTTTAAATAATTAAAACATTTTATGGAGGCAACTAAAATTCTCCCCAGAGTTAGCAGAAAGATTATTGATTGAACAGATCTCAGGCTACAAGGAAAAAATTATTATTTAGTTTAAAGGCTCATAATTTTATTCCTATTCACCTACTAAAAAACCAAGAGACTCTGCATTTTTCCAGCAACCTTTTGAGTTATGCTGGGATAGGGACTTGGGTTGTATTGGTGAGATGAAAGTAGTAACTTTTGACATCATGAAATTAGATTTCAGAAGATAGTTAATGAGAAAGTATTATTGCTGTTGTCACAAGTAAATGCAACACCTAAATACTGCACACCCACACAACTCCACAGCATTCATTACCCTAGATAAAGCCTTACTGTACATTCACAATACCAAGAATTTTAATCAAATCCACAGATACAAAAAGCATCAACAGAAGAAATCCACTCTCAGAGAGGACTGGTAAACAAGACACCCAGGCTGTCATGTCACGTGGCATGGCCAGAGAAGTCCATAGAGTAATGGCCCAGATGTCACTGTCCTGTACACCCAGCAACAGAAAAGGAGGCTTGTTGCAGCATGAAAAGAAAAACAAACAAGACACAACAACAACAACAAAAAAAAAAATCTAAAAGACACAAATGAATTTTTAAAACAGGTGCAAAGAAACCTCCACAAGAAGGGAAATGGCTGCATGCAAATTCAAAAAGAAGTAACAGCTGCAGGTAAAATTTAGGCTTATTTGTAAGGAACTTCATGCTTGTCCATGATGTCACCTTGTATCAGACCCGAAACACCTACAATACTTAGCTCGAAAATGCTGATTTTGAGCATTATTTTTACCCTGCATTGAATGTCCGACCCTTTTGCTTGTAACAGCAAAATTCACAGGCTGTGGCTCACAACTCTCAGTGTTTACTTCATAAGGTATGTATCTTTCCATCTGCCTACCAGAAGTCAATGCTGCTGCTATCTGCTACAAATCAAAACCTGGAAAGCTGAGGAGCAGGAGCAGCTGCAATGGAGTAGAACTGGCAAGCTTTGTCAGACAACAATGGACACTTTTGGGTTCAAGCAGTTGTAAAGACTACATGGAGTCAGGGAGGGAGTGGGCAATGAGATCTCCCTGCTGCTCCGTGAGGAGGGATGCACATCTGTCTCCACCTCTGGCAATGTTCAGCTCCACAAACAGAAGTGAGAAAGGGTCCCTCAGATGCCTTCACTGACTTCCACCCAGCTACCAGTGTCCCCTCAGCTTCCTGGGCACATCAGCAGAGTTTTGGCATGTCGTTTCCAGTGTCACCTTCAACATCCTCCAGGCATCTAAATGTCAGCTGCATAAAATGCTCTCCCAAGACACTTAATCCATCTTTTCTATATAGTGTAATTAGTGGGGTCATTCCAAAGCAGAAAGCCGCAGTTAATTGTGCAACTACTGTGCTATCATGTATTATATCAAAGAGATTAACACAACCTGAAAAAAAAGCAGAGCCCTCCTTGGTTTCCTTTAAGCAGCAGAGCTAGATTATGTTCCAGTGTGCCTCAAAGACATCCCCAGTGAAGAGGAGCATTAATTCACTATCAAAGTATAATTACAAAACAACACACACTACGTCAAACTTCTGACAAAATGATTCCTGTACAAAAATCTGGAGTTTCTCCACATATGTTTAGAGCCAGCTTCCATATCACTACCTCTGGGTCTTCCCACAGCTGTTGTGAATTTTAGGCACAGTCATTTCTTGGGAGCTATTCCCACCAACAGGCAGTAGTCCCTCTCCTCAGATCAGGAGGACCATCAAGACCCCATAAGGTGTCCTGCAGAGCATCTGTGCCACAGTACCAAAGCTCAGCTCCCTTGGCCCCTATCAAGGACTGCTGCATGGGATCAGACCTATCCTCACAGTTCTGAGACTGATCCAAGATACCACAGGAGACTAACTTGAAGGAGGCAAGAGCATAGACACATTTAATCAACGCTCAGAGACCCAGCACTAAATTTCTTCTGTCCTTACAGAAGGTGTCTCAGGTACCATCAAGCCCATCTCACGCCCCTCTCTCATGCAGCTTTGGTTATTCTGATGGCTGCTACCAAATTTTCCTTTCTTGATTTTCAATGTTGTCACTCACCATAGATTGACTCACCCTTTAGATCAAGCTTAAGTTCAAGTGTATATTTAAACTTCCAGACACAGTCTATGGTGAAGTCTTAATGAACTCTTTGAACATGCAGATAAGGTCTGCCTGCCTGTTGACCTTAGGAACCATTTATGGTCATCTCTACGAACTACACTAAAGCTACATGATTAAGGCTGCAAAGCTAAGCACTGACAATGTTGCAAAAGACTAATCAAACTTACACAAGCAATCAGTTTTGAAAGCCCCCATTACATGTAAGCATTATAATATAGATTTTAATTTTATGATCAAACATTTCTGCATTTGACCTTTGACATGGTCCTTCCTAACCTTGTTGGGTTTCATACTACTTTTTTGCCTTCAGGCTAATAAACTGAGAACCTATAAACAGGAAAATAGCTGGCTTTCAGCAGTCTGTGCCAGTGGAAGACTTCTAGATCTCAGAAGGGCCAAGCAACTTTCTGCTGTGGTAACATTTCTCTAGCAAAAGAAGTAGACAAAATCAGGGAATCACCAGCAGAATTTACAACTGCCTTTTCTGTGTTTAATTTTCTTAACTTTCTGCTTTTGGTTTATCTTACTTCATAAAAGAAAACTGGACTATGACAGCTACAGCAACACCAGGTCATTTCAACTAACTCCCTGTACTTTTTCTCCAAGGGATTAAAGGCTGTAAGTCAAAGGAAAGAAAAACAGAGGAGAAGTAACAACAGGTTTTCCACATTTATCCTGTAAAGGATAGTATTAAAGTTAGAGCCTTTCCTCTTCTGGAAATGGAAATTTTGAATGCTCTTCTGCTCCTCAGCTGTTCTCTCCCTTGCTGCTATGCAGGCCGAGGTCTTTGTGCCTGTAACCCTGCCCTCAGGCACCCACCAGCTGCTGTGCAGGCAGCTCAGCTCACAGCCCACGGCAGGCCTGTACCCACTCCCACTCAAGGCCAGCACAGCCCCACGCTGTGGTGTGGCCACCAGGTGCCCCAGCCCCACCAGACCAGGCACATGTGGCACACCATGTTCTTAATTCAGGAAATCCCAGACAGAAACGTGAGGGCAATCTCATTTCACAAACAATAAACACAGTCAGCTTAACACAAAAGGTTTGTAAGGCAGTAGGTTCATGCTTTCTAGGAGCCCTGCTCTCTCTGCTCACCAGTGACTTATGCTTTGCCAAACCCAGAGAGGAGCCAAGGACAGCCACCTGGCACGCACTCCTCTGGCATCGGGCTGTGCCACGAGTTAGGAGGAGCTGTGCCCAGGAGAAGCTGCAACTAATGACTGTGCTGGGGACTCCACGTACATCTCTGCTACAGCTGCCCACACAGAAAAGGAAATGTTATGAAATGGGACTCCAAGCCAAATTGTTTTGAAAAAGAGAAGGTGTTTTAGTTAGGTTGTGCTGTCTTGGCAGAGAGGCTATCAAAACTTCTACATCAGTGCTCATTCATGAGCTCACCTTGTCAGGGGCATGATAAAGCTAAACCAGGGGAGCTTCAGGCTATTTAAGTTAACTGCAAACAATTTCAACACAAGCTCACATACTCTAAATGCAAAGAGGACCTGTGCTACGAAGCATTAAAACTCACCTGAAAGCCTACCAGTCTTGCACCAGCACTGAATGCTGTAGCAGATTTCCTAAGCTACTTCAAAAGAATAAGACAAAAATAAAATGTTTTCTCAAACACTGTGGAAGAATATCAGCCTTCTAAGACTGCAGCATTAACCTACATCCACAGTAAATTACAGCACCATGAAAACTATTTGTGAATTGCAGTTCTCTCAAAAACATTTCATAAACATTGATTCCTGAAACACAGACATGCACTCACACTCACCTGGTGCCACCTCTTTCAGGGCAAATTCTGCAGCTGACAGCAGAGAGGCCTACCACCTCTGCTTGCCACATCCAGGGAATGTCTGTCAAAGCTGGTTCTGTTCAGCCCAACAAACGAACCTCCCAGGTATGACTGCAAGAGCTGCTACACACTCCATCACAATGGGCAGGCTTCTGTCAGGGCTAAAGGGGACACAGTGCATACCACCACCAAGAGAAAATAAAAGCACTCCCTACCCTGCTCTCCAAAGCACATGCTGACAATTAGAGAAATGAAAATGACACCAGGTGTTTCCTGTGAACAGTTACAACCCACCCAATCCACTCTACAAGGTACCAAGGGAAAAATTCAGCACAGCTGTCAATTTGTCCTGGGCCAAGGCTCAGCCCCCTGCACCAGGGCAGCTGGCAATACACCCATTTCTCTGACTCCTCAGGAGCTGAGGGGCTCAACACAACTGTAAAGAAGTGTTTGCATGCTCTGCTTGGAAGGGAAACAAAGCCCCAAAGACCAACAAGGGTCCCCAAAGAGGACAAGGTGAGGCAGCATCCAAGAAGAGGCCATGGGGAGCCTCGGGCAGCAGTGACTACGCAGCACCATGGATGCACTAGTCTTCTGGTTTTGTCCAGGAAAGACAAATTTTGTATGTTCATGAAAAAAACAGCCCAAACAAAAGTTGTGTCTGCTCCCCGTCCTCAACTGAAATATTCTGCACAGCACCTTTCTAACAGCTCCTCTGTTTGAAGGGGGTGGTGGTACAGTCACTCCTCACAGCAGTGCTGACCACTTCTGCCCCATGGCGCCAGCAGCTCAGACAGCAAAGACTAGTGCTTCACCACAGCATCATAGAATCACCAAATCAATTAGGTTGGAAAAGACATCAGAGATCATTGAGTCCAACCTGTTACCAAACACCCCTGTGTCAACTAGACCATGGCACTGAGTGCCATGTCCAGTCTTTTCTTAAACACCTCCTAGGACAGATCCTTCCTGGGCAGTCCACTCAGATATTTAATCACCTTTTCTGTGAAGAAATTCCTCCTAATGTCTGAGCTAAACATCCCCTAGTGCAGCTTGAGGCTAATGTCCTCATCCTGTCACCAGTTGCCTGGGAGAAGAGGTTGACCCCAGCCTGGCTACACCCTCCTTTCAGGTAGTTGTAGATAATGATAAGGTCACCTCTGAGCCTCCTTTTCTCCAGGCTAGACAACCCCAGCTCCCTCAGCTGCTCCTCATAGGACTTACCCTGTAGACCTTTCACCAGCTCCATTGCCCTTCTCTGGACATGCTCCAGCACCTCAAAGTTCTTCCTGACAGAACTGGATGCAGTACTCAACGTGTGGTCTCACCAGCACCCAAAGGGACAGTCACTTTCCTAGTTCTGCTGATCACATCATTTCTCGTACAAACCAGGATGCCATTGGCCTTCTTGACCACCTGGGCACGCTGCTGGCCACATCCACATAGGACAGGCCCTTAGCAGACTTGATGGGCTCTCTTCTGTGTCCTCATGCTCTAGTGGGTTGATTGACACTTAAATTACAATTAATTGCAAAGATGGGGGAAGAGTTTGTGAGCTACCCACACTGTATCAGTGTGAGGTCCCTGGGCTGCAGCCATGTGTCTCCACTTCTAGCATGTCCTGTGGCCACCACAGCGTTGGTCCAGCCCCACCACACTGCCCGATGTACCAGACATGGCAGTATCACCAGTCAGCAGTGTTTTGAATCCTTCCCCTTTGCCTGCTGGGTTTTGGCAGCTGGTGAACCCTGTCCTCCTGCCTGCAAGTGTTTCTTATAGCCAAGGATGGCCAGAACATCTCTTTAGAAATTAAGGTATCGCAAGCTGTTCGGGGATTTCTTCTAGAAAAGTATCGTCACGTCAGAAGCAGAGCAGCAGTCGGGAAGACAATTTGCTGCGGTAATGAATTCTGTTTTGACAGTGGAGTGGATGCTCGCAGGAGCCAGCTGCTGCAGGCCGTGAGAACAGCGCTGCCTGCTCCCTCAGAGCCGACGGGCGCTGCCCGGATCTCAGTCGCAGGCATAGGGCACTCCGAGTGCCGGCGTACGCGGGGCCTTCCCTCCACTAACTCTATTTCTTTGTCTGAGAATGAGCTCGGGCTGGCTGCCATCATCATTTCCCACTGCCTCCCTCGGTCGGCGGGTCGGGGATGGCGCCCGCAGGAGCGGCTCCTGCTGAGGCGCAGCGGCGGCCTGAGGAGGGCACCGCCGGCCGCCAGGTGGCGCCCGCGGCCCGCGGCGAACTCAGGGCGGCTGCTCGGCGCCCTCGATGGCGACAGCGGCCCCGGCCGGCTTGGGGCGACGGCCTCTCATCGCCACCGCCTCGGAGCGACGGCCTCTCATGGCCACCGCCTCGGAGCGACGGCCTCCTCATCGCCACCGCCTCGGAGCGACGGCCTCTCATCGCCACCGCCTGGGAGCGATGGCCTCTCATCGCCACCGCCTGGGAGCGGCCCCGGCCGGCTTGGGGCGATGGCCCCTCCTCTCCAGAGCCGTGGCACGGACCGCTCCTCGTGGATCACGAGGAACACTAAGTTGGCAACAAAGCTCGCTCGGAAGCTGCCGGGAAAACATCCCGGACTGGGCAGGAGAGAACACTCACACACACCCCTCCCTCCCCACGCCGCAGCGAAACCCCAACCACAGCACAGTGAAATTTAGCATTTCTTAAACGAAGGAGCCACGTGTGCGTACCAAAGAGTCATTTAAAGTGTATTTTTAATAATGCCGCCATAGACCACTAGGAATCTGAGGGCAAAGCTCACTGGCTCCTTGTGAGCACCCAGCTCAGCTCACCCCTCCGTGCTGGCCCTCAGACGGAGCTCGGGTAGCTCAGGCTGAAGCGATAAAGCACAGCGAGAGATAAAGGACATTTTCTTTAAAAGACCTTTAGTGTTTTAATGCTCATAGGAACACGGGCAAAGTAAACAAACAAGAAGTTGTTAAGTGCTAAGAATGCCAAACCCTTAAACAGCATCATTGCTTCAGCATTAGGATCCTCTCCCATAGATTCAGGACAAAGAACATCCCATGAAAAAAAACACAAACCCTCAAAACATTTCTGGTATGTGCGCTACTGTTAACCAGCAAGTGTACTGCAAGTACTGCCGTGGTATTGGGCTCAGCAGAAAATCCTCATTTTAAAAAGACATTGAAGTGAAGGTCAAATATCTGGAGATGAAACAGTCCATGCTTGCCATCTTTAAAGTTCTGTCAGCACTTTTCTCAACACCAGCAGATAAATGAGAGTAGATATGAACCCAATCTCAGTATGTAACACTTCACATTTTGTCTAAGAGTGTTTTCATAAGTTTTTATTGCATATCCTCAGAAATCACTTTGCAAAAAGAAAAAAAAAAGTTTTTTTATGCAAGCATTTGTATTGAACTTGCACCTGAAGTAAAAGACGCTGCACATTATGCTCAGAAAAACCCAGTTGTTTATTGCTTCCCATTTGACCCAGCAGCATGTGGAAAGAAGGACCCAAAGCACAACTAAAAGGGAGGCCCAGAAAAGAAATACTACTAAATACAATGAATGCACACTACACTAATGGATATAATCTATTTTTTTATTACTATTCCAGGTTGGGAACAGAAACATTCTACTGCAAAGGGAAACTAACAAACACAGTAAAACCACTTACAATAAACGTTGCCTTTTCATGCCACGTAACTAACCATTTTTTTCTTTGGGTTTCCCTTTCTGACACTGGTTCCAGGAAGCATTTCTACCTACCACTAAGACACTACTGCTACAGGTGTGAGCCAGTTTTATCATTACTGACTCGCCTTGCATAGAATTGCTTGTCTTTGCTCACTGGTTTGATAAGGAAACAAGGACCTTTGGTAGAAGTAGGGCTGAATCATCCGTGCCTGAGCTGTCTCTTGTTTGCCCGGTTGTACTTCCCTTAGGAGAGCAGCCACCACGAATTAAATGTGTATTTGTGCCCCGCCGACAGCTTGTTGCAGCAATGAGCCGAACACCAGAACAGGACATTAGAGGGCAGCAAGCACCCTTACTACTGCTGCCTCGCTTTATCCAGCGCCAAGGGTAAGGTAAAAACCCCTGTCCCAACGCTTGGGGGCGAAAGGTTTCCCTGCCCATTCCAAAGTAGTTCCAAATTTCCTGCTTTTGAACAACTGCAGCGTGCAAAAGGCAGATTTAGGAATATACCACACTCAGCTGAACCACGTGAAGAGTGCAAGGTTAAGTGAACCAACCTGGAGAATTTCTACAGCACAGGAAGAGCATAAACGTTCAGGACACTCAGACAGTGACTCGTGAAATCCAGGGTGTCATAATCTCACATGAAAGGATTTTTATTTAGGAAAGCGTGATTGAGTCTCCTTGCAGTATACACAGACATCCCTTACTCCAGCTGTACCAGGCAGGAATGCAATGCTACAGTTCACACAAACAAGATGCAGAACGATGCTCTGGTCACTGGTGATCTCAAGTGGTGAGGGGGTTTTATTCAGGAGACCTGAGGAAAGGTTGTCTGGCACTGAAAGTTATCGTTAAGGCTTTTTACATATTTTCATTAAATGGAGCTATATAAACTACCAACACTCCTTACCACAAAACTCCAATTACACCACAAGCCTCTGTAACAGTTGACAAATAAGTCTGAAAGACATTTTTAATAAGCCTTACTTGAGAGATATTAAGAAAAAGACACTGAACTTCCTTTTCATGTTCAAAGTAGTGATTTATGACAGAGTATTTTAGAAAAACTCACATTTTCACAGTTCTCTTAACTACTGCAGAGCCCTTTTACTTCTCCAGTTGCCTATCAGTACTATAATAAACATAACTACTTAAGGTTTAAAGGCTGAGGACTAGTAAAGTCATGCACATTTACAAAGAGTAAAATGAATAGGTTCAAGTTTTCCATTACTAGTTTTTTTAGAGTTGAAGAGAAACTCAGCAACATATGCTTTTATTTCACTTAGCCATTTTGTGACCTCAGAAAAAAAATATCTAGAGAAGGTAGTGAAGAAAAAGGTTATAGTGTTTGCTTATAAAATTAAAAAAACCCAAAACCCACAAACCACCACCATCACCACTGAAAAAGTCAATTACAGCCCTATCAAAAGCTGAGAAACATCAGTGTTGCTGGTTTAAGGATAGAAAAAAGGCATCATTCATAACCAAGACACAAACCATTATTTATCTAGGTGCTGCAGCTGAACAATGCATACAGGCACAAAACATTTCAGGGAGGTTTTTTCACATGATGGTAGGTTGTTTTGGTTTGTTTTGGGGATTTTTTTGGTGGTTTGTTTTGGTTTGGTTTTTAAACTTCTAGGTTTTTTCTTTTTGCGGTTTTTGTATCAGAAGCCCAGTCTTTGTGAGGCACCAAAGATGGTTATACTGAAGACTCCTACAAAAATTCAATGTCTGGCTGCATGGTCTCTAGCTTTTAAGTGATCAAGCACATAAAACCACCTTGAAATAAAAATACACACTATGGACCTTAACATGCAACAAATTGCACCTTATATACTTCTTCCACCCTAAATGGTAGAAATGCAACTCGGACGAGGGCATTTAGTGACAACAGCAGTAAAGGTACTCTACAGCACAAAAGCTTTACCATCATGTAAGAAAACTAGTCAAACACACTAGCAAGCCTGCTCAAGAGCCTGAGCTGGAAGCTTTTAAGCACTACTCTGTCTTCTACAAAGTAGATGGCTCAGCTACTCCACAGCTAAAGCCTAAACACAGGCAGTTCATAACAGAGTGCTTCATGTGAGAATTTCAGTCTGAGGGCAACAATGCAGGATGGAACAAGACCTCGAGCAAATCACTGATACTTTTAAGGGCATTAATTTTAATCCAGTATCAACTGATGATACTTTCAAACCAGAGAGGTTCCTGATCATAAGCCAGCCACCTGCACTATGAAAGGAGCTGCTGTGAATCACTGACTGCAAGACTAAGTATCAAGACACCTTTCTCAGCTATGAGAGTGTCTTAAGAACTGGGCTCCAGGCATTCCCCCAGGCTCAGTAAATTCCAACTCTTAAATGTAACCGGTGCAACTACATGTATTTAATATATTCCGCATTAAAAGCATTCACAGCTAGTTCAACCTTCAGGGACATTAGGTTCACAGACTAAATATCCCTCATACTTCTATTCTCTCTTACTACTATTCTGGAAAAACGTAAGAGTTTCCCCATTATTCTGCAAGTTTCTAGACTTAAAATGGGTATCTGCCAAGATTTATTAGTTAAAGGGAAATTAAGATCAGATGCATTTTCCTCCAGCTCCATTTAAAATTGTCTTTATTTCAGTCATTTTAAGCAGAAACCTCTCACAGCAGTTGGGATAAGCAGGCTGTTATACCATTACACTGTTACATTCAATTGCAGAGATACATCTCACTTCATACAAATATAAGCAAAAGGTGTGTTTGTGGTGAGCTTGTTCAAGGAACATTTCTTAAATGTCTTAGTGTGCCAAGTACATTGATCTGCACTTTTTGCATCAGGAGGCCAACTAGAAACACAGTACATCTCGCCCGTGGATCACAGGGGGAATTAAACCATTGTGTTGTGACAAACCTTACCTGACAGAAAAGCACATTCCATTTGCTTGAGGAATCCAACTGTTCACCTGTATTCAGTATTGTCATGGGTGGGGGTCCTTAATTGCACAAAGGTACAGAGCACTACTTTCTGTATTACTTAAAACTTAACTGAGCACTACCCTCCTATCTTTACTCTTAAAATATCTGAGGCACAAGTATGTGTATGTACTTGTTTTATTCATAATTTGTCTTGGGATACCAAATGTATTTCTAGTGCAGGTCATTCAACAAAATTGTTGACCTCATTTCAAAACATCCAGTGATCCATTTTTCATTCAATGGCAATATTGAATGTTAAAAGGAACATAAAAACAAACATGCACACAATCGTACAGTATTCATAGATGTCTATTTCATTATTTGTGGGTAGCGCATTAAACAGTTAAATACATTTAAATAATGTTTAAGTGACTGCACTAATGCAGAATTTTAACTAGATGGGTAACCAATTTAACTAGAAACCAGCTAACAAGTAACTGTCTAAATACTTCAAATACAGCTCTTGTTCTAGATCATCTTTCCTGGAAATAAAGCCTGCTGGTCACATTGGAAATACACTTTATTTTAAGGCCAAATTCTTCTGATATCCCTTCTCTGCAGCAGTGGCTTCACCTTTTTAAGCCTCCAGTTCCAGGCCAAGACCAAGTTTATGGCCACCAGCATTGATGCTCTTTCCATCTATCAGGGCAGACAGTGTGAGCTTCACACCTGTAAGATATTTAAGCAGCATGTTTACAACACACAGAGGAGCTTTCAAGCAACTTAATCTGTCATTACAAGTCCCAGTTGTAGCCCTCTCTTTATACAATTACTTTCCTCTAAAGATTTTTAGAGAAGAATGCATTTACCCATAAAATCTACTGAAAGTTAGTCACCTGAAGAAAGTTACATGATTTTTGTAAACAGTTATAAAGTCAATATACAAAGTTTCTAATTGCTAAATACACAAGAGTTCTCCTATCCTGCATTAAGACATGCAAAGGAGGAGGAAAACTGTGCACAGACAGACACTCCTAGCTATAAAGGGATGGAATGAAACTAGATTTTTCAAATAAGGAACTAACCAATGGTAATACAGCTATTAACAGGTGCTTTCATACTTAAGCAGAACAAGTTAACTTCTGAAGGGTTTTTTTTACTAAATATGAAGAGCAGGAAGTGTGGGGTTTTGACTGTTAATCATAATTTGAAGACCTGCTATCATTCAACATGGTATGATTGGACAAAGCAGTGCCAAAAAAGAAGATATGCTTTGTCTAGCCTAAAGCTAAGCTGTCAAACATAATACAGTCCACTCCTGCACAGATCAGTGAAGAATATAATACATTAATACCATTAGATAGAATAGAGTTTGTGTTGTTTAGATAAGGGTTTGATGAATGACTGAAGCTACTGTAAAATATCTAGTTGGCCTTTAAAGAAAAAATATTCTGAAGGAAAAAAAATGCCTATAAATGCAGAGATCTCAATTATTTTCTTTAGGATGTATGGAAGATATATATGTGACATAATTCACATGATAGCTCTTACCTGGCCTCAGGGTCTGGGTGTAACCCACTCCAACTAGACTAGAATTGTTCACTTTGGCCTAAAAACAAAAAAATAAGGCAACTGAAATATTGCAACTGATTTGTTGTTACCATTCAAAATCTAGAATAACTATGGCAACACCGCCGTTATCAGTTTAACCACATTTTATCTGTCCTTTCAGTACGCCTGTTATTTCCTGAATTCTGCCCTTCCAGCCATGCCCTCATCCCTCAACTTACAGCTGAAGCAGTAACATATTTTGAAGCAATAACATATTTAAGAGCAGAGGGAATATAAAGGCAGGGAGAACTGTTATTGTAACATGGTTTCGCAGGTGAACTTCACCAGTTCCCCTTTCTCAGAAGGCCAGAGCCATTTACCGCCAGTCTCCCAAAAAATGCCACATCAGAAAACTCCTCCATGTTCCTTTATTACACAGGAATTAGCATCTTGCAGGTCCAATCAGTCATGCAGCAAACATTTTGTAATATCATCATAAACAATATGTACAACATTATTTATCTCACTTTGCATCACTTCCTCAACAGAACTATTCCAACTTTGTAACATAAAGGAAACTTTGCTGTTTATCAACTTTTAAGCAGTATTGCCAGAGTTCTTACCATGAGAATGTGACAGAGCTCCCAAAAACTAGTTTTAAAAAAATGCTGTAAATTTACAGAACCAGACAAACATTTTTTAATTGTGTTTTTCTTTTAATAAATACAGTAGGATCTCTAACATAACCACATTTGACAGCCAGATTCTACGAGACTTTGCTGTAAGCAATATTACAGAATTTAAATACTGCTGGTTTAACTATAATTGCCTAGACTGTAGGAGTAATTCCTACAAGGCCTCCTAGCCTATTTTGTACTAACGTGTACACACGGATTCACAGCAACTGAAAATACACTGTACTTTGCACAACCCTCCAGCTTACAGCCATACTTACCGAAATAGAAGCAGTGGGATCCAACTTGTATTTAGCTGCAAGGCCAAAGCGAGTGCTGTTGCTACCTGCTGTCCAAGCCAGGTTTACGGCAGTTTCAAGACTGTCACTCACTTTTTGGTAAATTGACCCACCAAATTCGGAACCATCGTTGCTGCACAAATTAAGAGAAAAGTTGGTTTCCTCTCTGTATAATCCACTCCTTTCTTCCCCCCCTTTTTTTTTACTACTTCAGATTTTTATTCAAGTAAGAATTTCAAACGGTTCAGTTGTTTCACTTTTTTTTTTACAAGAGAACAAAGGTTTCAAGGCAAAATTAAATGGCAGTAATTCATGGAAATAAAAAGGTTATTTCAGAGTGATACAGCTAATTCTCATGTTAATTGTCAAACAAAGTCCTTGAACAAAATTCCAGATCACATCCTTACAAAACTGACCAATATGTGTTAATGGTTACAAAATGGGCCTTCTGAATTATATGATTATTGAATACGTGAAACTCCTAGAGAACTGGATGACCCTTCAAAAACCTGTCACAATGTTTTCAATTAGAAAATTGAAATGGAATTCTTACAGCCCAGATTCTAAAATATTTTAGTTTTCTCCTATATTCCTCAATTTCCATTAATTCAGACAGATAAAATCTCCATGCTTCCCCTTCAAAAGCAAAAACTTTTAACTATCTAAACACACTAGAACACCAATTTTATTCATTTGAATTGAAAACATCGTGTTTTCCAGTAGGTTTTGATCAGATTGTTCTGAAGTAAGATCTAAAGGCAGGAAGTCTGAAGAAAGATGCCTTACACTTGTTTACATTGTTTCATGCACTCTTAATCCCTGACAGGCAAGAAAATGAACCTCCACAAAAAATACAGAAGCAAAGCTCTAGTCTTGCTCTAGAAACTACTTCAGCATTAGAGCAACAATAATTACTACCTCTAACAAATCTACTGCCCTTAAATTGTGATCTGATACAGTTGAATGTAATGGGACAGCCAGGAAAAGCATTATTATCAGTTCTGCATAACTGAAGTAGTGCATCTCCAATTTGCACATACTTAAGTATTTTGTAAGCTGTATCACATATGCTCAAGTGCTAATCAGTCACAGGTGTTTACTGTTTTGAAAAAGAGAAACATAATTTACATTTATTTAGAGTTTCCTACCAAAAAATCCACTCCATTAACAGCCTTGTAAGCACCTCTTGATATTTCAAGCATTTGTATTTTGACTAGAAGGAAAGGTAAAGAAAGCCTGCTTCTGGAAAGCTGGAGAAGTTTTCAGTACTTACACATTAGTGTGCAGTTGGAAGTCTCCAGTCCTGTAACCCACAGAGAAATTATTTCTTGTCAATTTTGATTTGGCACTATCAAAAGTCATCTGATAACCAGCAAGCCAGCCTTCATAACCAAAGACAGCTGAACCATGGATTGCTGGCCCGGCAAAATCGAAGTCAACATCACAACCCAGGTTTAAGCAGTCACGTTTATAAGCTGACTTGATTTTACCACTTTTCTTTCTGAAACAGAGAAAAGAGTTATCGTAAGACAAGCATACATGATCTTCCTCAATGATCTGCCAAATTCAAGCCCTATGGTTCTACACAATATATCTAAATGCCTTCACATACATCCCCTGGACCAGGCAAAACTACAGCCAGCCCATCCAGAGTACTCAGGGCTATAGCAAACAGTCATTTTCTGATGAATGTAGCAGCAGTTTCATGTTTCCTGCAATCTTCCAGGTATTTCTATCTCAGGAAATAAGCAAAGTTGTGAAATGTGCAATACTAACCCCATAATGATGTCATGGTAAAGAGCAGAAGCCTTTAGCATTGGGATTTGCTATGCTGGATCAACAGCAAACCACATAAACTTCTCTGTCAATATCACAGACCAGATCAATGGCCCATGGGTGCTGTTACTCCCCAAGTAAGGTAAAAACATTAACAATTCTTACCCTGTATTTGGTGAGAAAGTTGTATCAAATGTCAACTTCAAGCCTTTGGCAATCTAATTGAGGGGAAGAGAAGATAAGATAAAGCTATAAATTCAATTCTTACACAGAGGTAAAACAAAGAAATATTGTCCTAATCTATTACCTGATCTTCAATTGCAATTTCTGTTCCCAGGGTGTTATCTGTGTTCCATTTCTCTGTGAAAGTCAGACCGTACTCAGCCCACTTGTATTTGGTCTCCAAGCTCCCGTTCACTTTTCCAGTGTCTGTGTTCGATGACCCAGATGTTGTGAATTCCTAAAAAGCATAGAGAATACATGTGATCCTGAAAGCATTACACAGTGTTTCCTCTAGCATCCTCCTAGTGCTCTAAGATCTTGTTATTATATGGAAAAATTTAAAATCACTAGACAACTTGAGGGGAGAAGGGAGAATAGCACAGTCAAAAATAATAACTTATGCTCACATGGAGGCCTCCACCACAATCCCCATCTCAACTGCAGTGTTCCTGCCACTATTACAAAATGTACAGGGTGGCAAATTAACTCCAAAGCAAGTCAGTAGCCACCATAAGAATTCTTCTCTAAAGCAGCAACAAGTTCTTGAAATGTAAGGCTCAGTTTGATACTCCCAATGAGTAACTTAACCAAACCAAGAGCCAAGAACACTATTAGATACATATTACATCTCCAGTAGAATTCTTTAAGAATCACTTATGTACTTGCATTACACTTGTCAACCATCCCTGAAGATAGTGTGCAACTGTAAAATGTCATAGAACAGCATCATTTTTGAAACTGGGGGTGGGTGGTTTGGTTTTGTGTTTGGGTTTTTAAAGAGTCTGCCCAATACACCAGCCATACACACACCTTTTACTGACACCTACAAAATTCCTGTTACCCTGGCACTTTGGTTCAATGACACAGAAGTAACACCCATGTTTGAAGTGGGAGCTAAGCAAACAGGCTGGGTTTATAGTATGGTATGATCTGACCTGGAATTCTTGAAAGTAACTTAGAAGTCAACAATATCACCCACATATCTTTATTAAAGGAAGTAATCACTGATGTCTCTCACTATTTGGATTCTCACAAAGAACAGAATGGATAGTTTGTGTGTACCACTATTCAAAAACTGAAGGTAATTAGAAGCGGAAGCCAGGTTTGCAAACTCCTGTTAAAGAGCTCTATACAGTGAAGTATTATTGCCCTTATGATTTAAGAAGTCCACTATTTCAACATTTTAGAACATATAAACAAACATTTTGATCTCTGTCTGCCTCCACACACAACATTATTTTCAAACAGACTTCTCACACTCACCTTTCCCAGAAGGAAACACAGACTTGAAACTGCAAGTCCTTGGGCACTCTTACAGCAAAAGCCCCAAGAGCACAAAACATACATGGCTGAGACTGTTCTTTAATGGTTGCTGACCAAATCTGACCACGACCAAGACATTTACTTGTATTATGTTAGTGACACACTACACCATACGCAGTTGCATAATTCTAGTAGGTCTACTTCTTGGCAAGGGATGGGAACTACACAAATACCTTCAGCTTTAACTTCTTGCTTTGCACTATTCCTACTGCACAGTGTCTATGTGACTGTAACCATTGGGGCAATCGCTTCAGGAGAAGCAAATTATTATATTATTACCTCTTATCTCTGCTTTAAAACATCTGTAGTACATATATGCCAGCAGTTTCTCCTCTTGGGGAGGATGGCTGACAACTGATAGAGGATTCACATTAGGGCTTGGATTTTTCAGAGATTTACCAGCAAAACTGGTAGTCCTCCAAAGAAACAAGGCAGAGTAAGAACAACTACCTCTGTAATAGGGCTCTTGCAAACTGTGACTCAGTTTGCATACAGACTTCTAGAAAAAACAGAGCATGTAACCCACGAACCTTGTTTCTAACAGCAAGTTACACTGCCCAGGCTCCAGTTATGGGGAGGAAAAAAAAAAAATCTACCTTTATATCTTGCAATCTAGAAATAGATAAAAGCTACAGGGGGCACTGCTTGCATGACCAAGACATCTTGCATGGAACACTACTGCAACGCTTTAGTACCTAGAGGAGCCAAAGATTCAACATGCTTATTCAATGCCAACTACTTCATACAAGAATCAAGATGTCAGAGATTTCCACCAAACAGTATCACAAGGTACTTCAGAAATAAAATCTGTGTACTATAATTGGTATATTAGAATACTTTATTTGTTCACCTTCATATTTAAGACCAGGGACAAGTTATAAGCCCTTTTATTATATAAAGACTACTGAACAAGACAATATTCCTGATTCATTCAGAACTTTAGGAGCTTCTAAAATTATCTAACACCAGATATTCATATAACCTATAAAATACTTAACAGCATCTGAAATGTGCCCCTTTTAACTAAGTATCAGAACATAGCTAGAGAAAAATACAATGAATAAAAGTGACTTAAACTCACCACTCCGCTTGCAGATTTTGTTTTCACATCCAGTTTCACCAGCCCAAACCCTTAACAAACAGAAGTCAAAGTTACATGATTAGGCCTTAACTTAGAACCTATACATTTTTCAATAAGCTGGTCTCTCAGGCAGTCTCAGCAGTATACCACATATACATATAAACAGCTATAGACTGACTTCAGCAACGTTCCACTTTCAGATGCCACATCAGGTAAAGGAGGCCTCTCCAAAACAAGGCAGGGAAGTGCCTCTCAGTTCTACACGAGTACTTTTAACTACCAAATAACACTTCCAAAAGGAAACACATTATCTTCTGTTCCTGGAATGGAACAGTTTTTATAGCCAATGCTTTTTAAAGAGCTATCCCAATGCATAAAATGCCTCTTTCTGCACCAAGACAAAATATCTCCAAATAAAAAACTGTAAAAGCACAGTCACTGGGAAATACACAACCTCTGGAACAGTAATATAAGTAGGTTTTGTGGGAGTGTCAATTCACATTGTTATCCAGAGAGGTGAGCAACAGTCTTAGTAAAAAAAACCCCACGTTTCCAAAGACCAGAAAGAAACAGCACAGTGACAAAGAACGATTTAACTATGCAGCTGTCTGGTATTAAAGCTTTTTAAGATGTGGAAGGATTCTTTATCCCAATAGCCATTCCTCCTTCTACTCCAAAAAAGGCTACAACATTACACTGGTATATAACCCTTTCCATATCAACAAATGTTGTGGCACAGACAGTCCAGTAAACAAAGTGTGCTCCTAAGTTAAACTACACTTGCTGCTTACATTCTTGCATAGTTGTACACCTCTGACATTTATGTAGCTCGAGCAGTATGATTTCACAACCTTCACATCAAAACAGCCCAGAAAACACCTTCAACGATCTGTTAGTTGGTGGTAAAGATACAAACACAGCACACCTTCCTCCTCCCCAAAAACACTGGCATTTGATCATTCAATTTTCCATACAGACTTAAAAAGGTAATTCATTGTTGCACCTCAATCACCACTTATAAAAGGTACTGTTCTTACCATATCCTTTATTGAAGATGTCTCTGGCAGGTTTGCCAAGATCTACGTACGATGGAGGAATCGCCATTGGAGCTGAAAGATAAAGGGCTAATTAATAACGAACCTTTTGCTACTGCACACATGAAAAAATGCTACAATTCTTTCAAGATAATCTTTAAGGCAGATTCATCTACATAAAGGCAATTAATAGATATAATGGATATAGTTATATATTTAAAATTAACAGATATGGTATGACAGTATTCTCTGAAACACCCAGATTTTCAGTGAAGGTCACTGTGAACATGGGATGTTTTCTGAGCTTATGCAGAGAAGAGGCATTGCAGAGAAAAGGCATTACAAGACCATCCAGTTCTTAATTTTTCAGGTAGATGTCTCCATAGGTCTTTCATTACCAAAAATTAACTAGTAAGTCACATTTCCGGAGTTGGCATAGTTACTGCCAAAAAACTGGACAACAGAAATCTAAAACCCTGTAATGCAGACAGTTATTCCCTGAAGTTCTACAAAGTCAAAGTTGACACATGCTTATGAAAACAACCTGAAAGTATCCACAAGGTTTTAGTTTTGAAAATGTAAAAAGAGAACGTATCTGCTCTCCAAAATCATTTTTGCCCCATATCTTACATGGCAGACATACAATTTAAAAAATAAGATCTAATGTCATTAATCAGCAATCTGATAACAAAAAAGAGTTTAAGTTTGGGAAGTTGTCATGTTAGTTTAAAACATCCAAGTAGGAGGAGTGTGGGGTCTGTGAGAAGAGATCTCTTTACAAGTGCCTTTCTCAGAGAGGGAGCCTCTGGCAACCTCACTGTTAAAGAACCTGTCACTGCACATGAGCTATGGCCCAGCTCTCTGGCCCCATGGACAGACACCAGGCTAAGGTCTCACCCAGGCCCCTTATCACTGTCCTCCCTGGGAAGATACACTCTTATCTGTACCTCCTTGAAAGACTGTTTTCCCATGATTTCAATAGCAACAGGCTGCTGTTACAGAGGCCCTGTATTTTAAAGTTGTGAAACATAGAAAACAGAGAATATTAATAACTCCCTCCTTGCTGTGAAAGGGGGGAGAAGGGATGGGGGAAAATGAAACTAACTAGAAAAAGCTATAAAAAGGCTAAACACATGCAAACAAAAATCTTATCTTCTCAAACTGATTGGTCAGATTTGTTTAGCTGAGAGAGTCAGATTATCATAATTGACTTTTTATCTTCCTTTTGTGTGGTGGATTGATTTTTTTTTCTTAAGTAAAAGAAAAAACTATCTTTAGAACTTGAAAAATAACAAGAGCAGTGTTCTCACATATTAACTTCCAAACCCTAATTACACCTGCCATACACAGCTAAATTGAATGAACTGCTACTGTTAAAAAAAAAATAATAAAATTTAAAAAACCTACTTTAGCAATCAATGGTAAGGAAGAAGACTGTTTCTTATTTTTGTACAATTCCTAATGCAGTTTTCCAGAGTACCCTACTTCAGCTCCCTATTGCCCTAAGGGGATAATTTCAACCTCCTCTGAGAAACAATATTTACACTCAATTTCACACACACACACACAAATTCAGAAGAACTTCTTTAGCAAGAATGTCTAAACTCTACAACCAGGTCACTATGTCAAGACATCTATCATTTGCTCAAGAACAAGTCTAGTTTTCCATGGAGTTAAACTAAACATTATTTTTTTAAAAAAGAAACATGAAAAATAGCTTAAAGTATCTGAAGTTTAAAGAAGCTTAGCCCAACTTCAAGTCTGTAGAAGAACAGATTCTAATCCCAGTGACAAGCCATGGAATGGTTCCTATTATTTATTCCATACAAAGAAGTAGGTGATAGACCAAATTACAAGGGAGTGTGAGAACTCTGGCCTGTAGAGTTCTGTTGTACAGCAACCATATAATTCTTCAGCAGTTTAACATATCACAGAGAAGGTTTAGCTACACGTTTCCTCTAATGAATAGATCTCACCTTTAACTAGCATCGCCAGAAAAATAATTATTTCTAGCTGAAGTTTTATATTAGCCTTTCAGCACAGACATGCTTTTACAGTGTAACTAAATGAGCTTTTCCCTTTTGTTTTCAATGTTTCCAATCTGACTAGACAACCAGTACAGATAAGAGATTTATGCTAAGCAGAAATGTCCTGAGAAGTTAAGAAACTTGTATCTGTGTCAAAATTCAGAGGATTATTACAGCAAAAATGATGTTGTCCTTTTATCTGGCCTAGTTAAGCATCCTTAGCACTTAAGGGAAACCAGCCAGTATTTGTCATATATTCTGGCCTATAGATGCAAGTTTTGTAATAAAATGTTGAAAGAGAATACAACTGTCACATTGCTGTTCTGATACTGTAATAGTGACAGGGATGGATGAGGACAAAACAGGAAACCAAGAGTTAATTTCAGATATACTGAAATGCCTGATAAACCAGTGTCATCATCAGAACGCTTATTAAATAAAAACAGGGCAATAAAAAAATCAGCCCTGTGTCCTCTAATGTTAGCTAGGTTTGTAAATTCTTATAATCACAAGTAATTTTTTCAACCCTATTTTGAAGCATCTTTCACTTAAAAACTAATTAGAAGTCACTAAACAATAAGCATCATTTAGCATCTAGAGGTTTGTTGTAAAAACTGCAAAATAATTGACTTGATGTATGGAATATACGTGAGAGCTCCACCCTAATCTTTGTTTCATGCCACTGTGATGAAAAAAGTTTAATTAATCTGTTACTTGAGAGCCACAATCATACTTTCTTCTGCGATAAGAAGAAAAAAAGAATCACCCCAAGAACAGAAAAATCTATTAACGTTATTGGAATTACTGCATCACAGTTCTCCTTGAAGGTAGTATTTCAAAACTCTCACGCCCTACAATTAAGAAATGCAACAGATCTCTATTAGGATTTCTAACAATTTTAAGATCTCAAGATATTCAAGATCAAACTAGAAACCATATCAGCCTATAAGAGATTTTTAAAAAACCTGTATTCGCACAATTTTATAAAGCAACAACTACGCCGAAATTATCCCAGTATCCCAATAAAAAGCAACAAAAACCCTGAGATTTAAAAATTAATTTGTTAAAATACATCGGAGACACGATGACCTTCAGGCTTACATTGATACTACACAGAGCTTAAAAAAAAAAGAAAAGCCACCTCCCTTACTCTTAAAAAAAAGAAAAAGCACTCTCTCCCTACTCGCAGACCAGAGGTGGACACGCAAGCCTAATACTGGGCAGGCCAACGCAGAAACTTTAAGGACAAGGTCTGGAAATGTACTACGGGCTCAGGAAGCGAAGGCGGGGGTAATAAAGCAGCGCCTCCCAGAGAAGGGCAGCGAAGGGAGAGCGGGGATGCGGCCGCAGCCCGGGCAGGGCCGGGCCGAGCGGCGGCCCCAGGCCCGGCGCCAGGCGCGCCGCCCGCTCGCCGCAAGGTGAACCGACCCG
>VZTT01012975.1:316-16362 GCA_013400855.1 Buphagus erythrorhynchus | reverse complement strand
CCCCGGCGGCGGCGGGGGCCTGCGAGGGGGCGGAGCCTGCGAGAGGGCGGAGCCGCGCGGGGCCGCTGTGCGCAGGGCAGGTGGAGCGGCCGGGGCCGCCCGAGGGGCGGGAGGGGCTTGGTAGCGGCCACGCCCGGGAACCGTCTGCCCTGGGGCTTGACGGGCAATGTTCTTCTCTCCTTGGGGATGGGCGGCTCTCGGCTGTACATACAGCATGGTCCATGCGCCGCTGCCCTTCCCCGGAAACTACCGGTCACCCTCCCAGGGCCCGGCCGCCTCCCGCCCTGACACACCGACTGGGGAAGCTCCTCAGCTGGGGCTGGCCGCGGAGACCCGGAGGCCTTTGAGCCCATAGCGCTTGCCGGGCGTGGCCCCTGCTCCTTAGAGCCCCCAGGAGCCCTTTCCCTTCCACAAGGAACAGCGGAGCGCTGGGCTCAACATCGCTCTGCAGGGCTGCTCGTCTTTGCTGTGCCAGTGCCACTGTACGCGTCACACCTCACATGCTGTGTGGAAGGCCACGGACACACCGGGACCCCCGCAGAGTGGCTGTCCCATTGCTCGGCTGGCAGCCGTACTCTGTCTAACAAAGTTTGGTGCCTCCTGCGGACAAATTACCACAGACTTTCCAATTGCTTAAGCTCCTTTTTTACTTCTTCCAGTTACCACTCACAGACTTCCCCCATAGAAGCACAGCGTCTCTCAGGCCAAGAAAAGCAACAACCCTCAGAAACCTTTCCTAGATAGTGCTGTCTGACCATAAATCATAGCTGGAGAGCACGTTCACACGACTGTTGCGCAGCAGCCACTGCACAGCTCTGCAGGAGGAATCGCCGAGTCACCAATGCAGACCATTGCAAGGCCAAGGAACTGCATGATAACCATTCCTAAAATTCATATTCTTCTCTCCTTGCTTGGATTATGACACGATCTCAAATTCCTCAAGAAAGTAAAATTCATTTACATATAAAAATATATTTTTGTGATAAGAAAAATACATAATAGCACAATTCATTTTCCAGAACATATGGTACAACAGTAATTTTCCAGGATATTAAGAAGACAGCAGATTAGCAGCGAGGTCCAACATAATGCCAGTCAGCACCTGCTTGTTATATCAAAAGATAAGCAACAGATTTTTTTTGTGTGTATGCAAGTCCAATGCTTTCACATCAAAAGACCCAAGAGATGTTTCTTTTTAACAGTTTTAAATAAGACAGTTTGGCATTGCACAGATAGATATGTGTTGATGAATCAAGAAGTAAAGCCGCATAGTGAGAAAATAAATAACTGTAGGAAAAGAAACACAGTGTGTCTTATTGCACATGGAAACATACATTAGGAATAAAGAGAGATCTGATTAAGCAAAAATAGGTTGTGGGATAGGTTGCTCATTATTTAAAGAGATGCATTTATTATTCATACCAGTCCTATAAATCCATTCTGAATAATCCAGTTATGCAGAGAGGAGAGAAGGAGTCAGTGCTGTGTGGAGCTGCCTGTAAGGAAAGAAGCCAGTACTGTGAAGCTGCCTATGAGGGAAGGAGTCAGAGTTGTTGGAAAGAAGTACACTGAGAGAAGGCATGAAAAGTTTTCTAATAAAGAACTGGTGGGGAGGCCAGTCCTGTCTGTCTCGACATAAGTGAGACAACTTCAGGCCTGCAGTAGCAAGTCTTCTGAATTACTCTGGACCTTTCTTCTTAGTAATTGCCTCATACCATTTAGTGCACATACCTCCTATGTAGGTGCACTTCCTCTGAATGGGCTGGTTTTCTGTTGAAGTTCAGCAGCTCTCTGGTTTTGGGGCTGGTTGCAGTTGAACTGTTAGCATTTTGTATGAATGCTGCCATATTTATGTGTCGCTGACATCAGAGTCCCATGTTTTACTGGTGCCACTTGAGAAAAACAACCCACAGCCTGTAAACCCATAAGTTTACTGCCATTTGAACACAAACTCTGCTTCTCTCTCCACAGTTCATAATCACAATTACTGAAGTAGTGCAGGTGAGCAACAAAAAGAGAGCAAGTGGCTACAGAACCTACCAGTGTGCACCAAACAGTTTAGATAACTTACTGACTTTTCTTTTCTGACACAAGCCTGAAGTCATTGTTTGCTCTCTCCCCCAGATGCAGACCTTCAGTTGAAGATTCAGTGGAGAAGCCTTGCAAAAGGTCTAGTGATTGAATGAACAATGAACAGCTAAGTGATTCAGGACTCCTCATTCTGAAACAAGCTGATTTAGGGAATGTAGCAGAGATTATAAAAGTGTAACCAGCAGGGAAAGGGTGGAAAATACTTGAACCTACCAAGAAACAAATTCAGAACAAAGCCAAGGGTTCTTTCTACAAAGGAGTGCAATCCAGTGGAATTACCTGACACAAGAAGCTAAATGTTTATATGGGCTCCAGGGGAAACTAGACAGGCTTGTGGAAGAGATTACTAATTACTAAACCACTCAAGAATTATATATGGCTGTATAACCTATTTGGAGTCAGATAACCCCTGAGTTGCAAATGGAGGTATCATTTCAGTTTATCCTATTCTTATGCTATTTCTTATAGGTACATGCTGCTTAAATCATTGCTCACTTCATCATCCTAGAGGCAGGTATATTAGACTGTCTACACCTTTTGTTTGATACCCTACAACTGCCCATATTCAAACCAGGCCTCTGGAAAGCCCTAAGAGGGCAACCAGCAGAGGCCCATACTGCCAGGGTCCTTTAGACTGACAGACTTAATGCCTTTCCATTTTTTTCCTAAGCAGTTTTAAGTAACCTTCTTTCATTTTAACTTAGACTACTAGGAAGAAGTTTAACTTCAACCAGATTCTAAGGCACACTTAAAACAGGTCCACGCAGACTAACACATTTAAATAATCCAATAGAGATAATAACTTAGCTCAGAGGAACACCAGCTAATATTAACCAGTGATTTTAGGGCTGAGAAAGTAAACAGAAATCAAATTTGAGAAAATCAACAAGGGAACCAACTTGTTTGCAGTCTCTATAAGACTAAAGGAGACACAAAACACCTTACAACTACATAATTAATGAAAAGTGATTGCCCATAACTCTACAAGCAAAGCAAACTAAAAATCCAGTCCTTGTTATAGCCTATGGAGACACTGCACACTCTTCTAGAACATGTTCAACACTAAAGCACCTTATTCCCAAATAAAAAGAGGGAGGTGGAAAAGGTTCTGTTAAAGAGCAAGAAGAAACTGAAATAAAAAACAACCCTGTGCAGAACAGCCTGTACTTATATACATTCCTTTGAATTTTAATTTGGTTGATAATTTTTCCTTAATTTTTCTTTTTCTTGCAGTTTTCATTGCCTTAGGATTTTTTGTTCTTAATGGGGTTTTTTTATCTTAAAAAATGTCTAATTCCTTGATCTTCCTGATATATTTACAAACTATCAGGTGTCCTGACACCTTGATATAAATTAATTAATAGGCTTCATTCCTTGCAGGGGACAAATCTGAGAAAGGGAGTGGCAATCACACAATCAAATGCTGACCTGTAAGCAAAACACAACAATTAATGCAAATCTCACTGAGAAACCCAGAGATACGCCCAGTGTTCCAAATCACTTATGCGGAACAATAGGTTTGAGAAATTGGTGCAATAGTTCTCACCTGAAATAAATATGAGACCAGCTACTCATCTGTGCTGTATTGTTGACGTTTCTGCTCATGGTGAAGGTTGTAGCAGTTACTGTGTCAAAAGGATGCATGAGTATTAGTTTTAGAGGTTACAAATTTTCAGTTATCTCAAGTTCGTTGTAGGAGGTTGAATGAGAATTGCATGTCTCAGAAAACCCAGGGCACTTTACACTGAAGGAATTATACTGCACAGCAGCAGGCCTCCAAGACTGTACATGCCTTGCTGAAAAGAGTTTGGTTGCCTTCATGACACTGCTTTTCTCCTTATATAGCTTGACCCAGTGAAGGACACAAGTGCACAAGATGTTGAGCAATATTTTTATAGCCTTGTCTCTCACTGAAGCCACTCCAGGGTTAAACCTACATGTTGTAAATAACACCTTGATGGGAAAAAAAGCAAAGCTGAGCCATGAAGGAGGAACATGTACAGGACTGTGCCCAAGAGTTTTGTACTGTGTTCAGAAGGGGGCTTGGAGAGGGGGAATAGGAAACAGCTTGCCGCCAGGCAAATCCCTCTCTGAGAAAAAAAAAAAGTGCTACCCTGGCTTCACAACCTTTCATGTTATTTACAAAGTGTCCTTATTGTGCTCAGAGTGTTCTGATGATGGTCTTTACTGTAAAGTGCTCTGATGCACAGCTCTAAACCTGAGAGCATCTCTGCAGTAACAGCACATGTTGTTGGCCATTTGCTTCTGAAGGACTGTTTCCTTCTTATAAAATTAACAATGCTAAAATCTTAATAATATTTGCTGTCATACCAACCCACACTTCAATCAGTTTCTCTCTGAAAGTAGGTCTTTCTTAAGGTCTCTTTCTAAGATGCCTGTTTGTAGCAGGTGCTGGCAGCAGCCAGGCTGGAGGGGGTTCAGGCTGCTGGAAGCGGAGCTCCTGCCCCGGCTGGGGGCTCGGGCTTGGAGGGAGCTCCAGCCGGGCCGGGCTGGCTGAGCTCTGGCACAGAACGTGCCTTGGCTCCGAGGCCGAAAGGCACCATCCCCTCTGGGGGGAAGGGAGATTGGTGGGTCATTAAACAAGGGGAAAGCAGGACACTGCGGGAAGCAGATGTGCAGTGGGAAGGATGGGGGTGCTGTGTGACAGGACGAGGCTGAGCTGGCCAGCGGGTCCCGCGGTGTCGCCTTTGGCTTCTGGGGACGATGCGGGGACCCTGAGCGGGCGGGACCTGCCGTCGCACCCCTTAAGGAGTGTGGGGTGGCCCCAGTTTCATCCTACGAGGATGAAGGGTGGAGTGGCGGCCGAACACGGGCGCTCTGTGCGGCAGCCCCGGCCCTTCTCCGAGCGGCTCATTCCCTGTCGTTCCCCGGGAGCGCCGGCAGCGGAGGGCAGGCTTTGCCGGCCGGCTGCGCCACCCAGGCGGAGCTGGCAGTGCTGAGACAGCCCAGGGCTGGGAAGGGAGACAGCGACAGAGAAGCAGCTCAGGCTCTTGGCACCGTCCCTCTGAAAACAGACAAGTGCCGGAGTGCACCGAGAGCTCCCGTGGGGAGCGGACGGCACCGATGGATGGAGCTGACCGAAAACCTGCTGGTCTGTGATCAGCCGGGGTTTAACCGGGGCAAGCTGACACAGACGGTTACCTGGGAGGAGAGGCTTGTCTTGATAGGACAAACTCACAGGAAGTCATTTATCTACATCTCTATTCCGACAGCAATCATGCTAACAAATATAAAAGTCGTGAATTAATTACTTCTGCCTGCATGATTTCCTTGAAAAACTGTGTAGTGCACACCCTTCTACAGCATGTGGAAAGTAGGCAAACTTTGCCAGCAATTGTGATTCATCCAGTCCTTTAAGGGTTGCATTTTCATTTGAATATAAGATAATAGAACACACACCCTCACACTTACACACACAAAAAAGGATTTGCGTCGGATTTTTCCTCTCTCACAGAAATTTGACTGTGTGTATGTACAATCATGTTCTAGTTAGTGTCCAGGTGCTCAGTGCCAGACTCAGAGCAGCAGAGCTGATGATAGTGGTTCTTGTAATTAGATCCACCTAATCACCACCAGCAAAATGTCTTATTTTAGTAATGCCTTATTTCATTGATTCATTTTTATTTACTCACATTGGAGGTTTTAGTCCAGAAATTAGTGTAAGTCAGAACATTTTTCCAGAAGTTTTGATTAAAATATTCATTGCTTTACAAGGGAAAAATGCTGTTTGCCCAATTGAAATGGTTCTTACAATGATTTGAGAGGGCTCTGTGCATTTCATGTTGAGGTGGGTATTTCAGACATCACATGAAAGAATTGCTCTTTTGCTGTTTAGTAAAACTCACCCACTCAACCTATAAACTTCAGAAGGATCTGCCCTGGTACAGTCTGGCAATTGATTTCTATTAAGGGTGTACTGATAGAGGCACATGCTTAATCTCTGCACTTAATGTAATTGGTCTAAGCCATCTCCATGGAGCACCTGTGCATACTGCATCCCACAGCTGAAACAGTGAAATGAGATTTCTACATTTTAACCCTGTATTATAAATTTGGCTGTGGTTCTGAGCAGAACAAAGTCTCTACAGATAACCATTCAGGAGCATAAGAACCCTAAATGCCTTCTGTGTCCAGGAGCAAAGAGAAAAGGGTGTAAAAACCAAAGGCAGACACACAGAAGCACAAGTAAATACTAATATATGGGGATAATGAGCTGTGACAGGAACGAGGGCAAAGGTGTCTGCTGACAAGAATGAAGAAATCAGGGCTTTACTACAGGTTTTCCTCTAGCAATTAATTTCACTTCTCTTTAAGACTCTGTCCTTCTGCCAAAAAGGAGTAATGACATTGACCTCTTTTGTACAGCCCAGCAAAAAGTGAACATGGAAAAAATTGTCCTGCTTTCCAACTCTTATGTAACTACAACTTTTTTTTTTTAATGTCACATTGAAAAACTTGCATACCCAGGTGTAAAACTAACACAGCATATAATAGAAAGACAGGTAAGATATTGCTTAAAAATCTACACACACTAAAATCTTCCACATTCAAAGATAACAAGACAGGTACAACAATATGACATACCACAGTCTAAAGAGGCCGTATTATTTGTACACAACCAAACCACAGGAGAAATCATGTACCATTCTAAAATAAAACTAAACCACTTCCTATCTGTCCCTTTTCTGTTTGGCAGGCACACTTATTTCATAACCTGAGAACACATTCACCACATTTTTAGAATTCAGGCATTTAAAAAATTTCTCCTATGCTATGGTTTGGAGAGACATTTGTCTGACACTACTGCCTACTAGTAGAAGTAGTTATTGCGAAAAGTTGCTGGCTTTCAGATATAATATGCTGCAGAGACTTGAAAAGCCTATGGTGGGGAAAATGCATAGTGTGTGGTTGCAAATGGGCTCACAGGTGCAGGTTGTGGAAAATTTTGGTGTCACTCACTTCATCTGTGTCACCCAGAACCCAAGACAGATCTTTAGGACAAAGATCTGCAAGTAATGATCCACAAAATACGTAATTTCTAAATATGTCACTGAGGGCTGTCAATCAAACAGACCTCTGTCTCTTAATGGGCATTCACAGCAGGACATGGGCCAATGATTCAATTAACTCAGCAACAGATTAAGGAAGTAATAAACATTAAGAGGCTAGCCAGGACATATATAGAGAAATAGTCATTGATCATAAGGAGTGATCACAAGGAAGGAGTCCTTTCAGAGAGAGAAGTGAGCCTTTGCTCCATTTTTGTCATGTAGAGATGAAGTTTTCTGGTAGGATGTTTTCAGATCTAGGATAAAAGTTTCCAGTCAACTCACATGATTCAAACAGCAAATATAACCTTAAGAAATAGAATATAACAAGGAACTACAATTCAATTCAACAAATCATTATATACATTTTAATTTAACATTTCCAACTACATTTTGATTTAAACTTAGGTACACACTGCCTATTTAAGTTCATGAATGTAGTAAAAATATGTATTTTGAAACAAGTTGAACATTTTCTCTTAAATAGCTTCCCACATTTTAGAAAATTATTGAACATATTATAAACCCTGCTGTTCTGTAGTGGTTGTCTACAAATGTATTATCCAGGTGAACATCAACAGCTTAGTAATGCTTCCTAAGTGACACTGACATTGGAGTATTGCAGTCATCCAGCACATCCAAGGGTCTCCTTGTGTAAATCCACACATTTTTGTCTGACAGGGCCCATGAAACTCAGAAATAGAAATGGTTTTGATATGCTTCAGTTAATGGATATTTGACTTTGTGTATTTCAGGAGCTGAGAAACTCAGAAACTTTCCTTTCTATTGTCTTATTTGCACTAAATCTGAATTCTCAGGTCTTCAGTCCCATGTGCCAAACTGCTTTAAGTTATCCTGCTTCAGGTATCCTTGTGGAAAGTATTAAAATAAAATAATCTTATTTTACTTCAATAGTTCTATTCTTCTTGAAGACAGGCTTGGAGATTCAACCAAGCCACAGTAATTATAGTTCTGAGTCAGGCTTCAACTGTTGTGCTTTCTTTATCACTACAGCTTCTCCCTATTTCTGCCAGTAAGAGGGACAAAATTAATAACTTTTTATGACTGTAATAGAAAGCTACTAAATAGAATAACCTAGATATATTAATTCTTTCAGGGAAAAGAAAAGAAAAAAAGATTATACTGTACCAAGTTTGCAAGTAATAGAAGTAATAGAGATTCAGCTATGCAGGGAGTGTCATGGTTGGTGTTAGCAATCCTGCATTTCCAGTATAATTAAATCAGCAGCTACCCAAAGGTCATCCTTCAATGTGCTAGATTCATCCACCAAGATTAGATATCCATAGAAGGTTTTTATGAGATCAGAAGATAATAATATAAGATTTATTATACAGAACACTAAAAGAGAAGCTAGGGAATGACAAAGATAAAGCTTGCAAGATGCTTTACATGGAGATTTCAGCTCTGTTTAGACACAGGAAACAGCTCATCAAGCAGCAGCCTAACATGCCTCAGCTTGATGGCATCATCATCCAGGGTCCTGCCATCACTGAAAATTCACTCAACAGCAGTAATGGAAATATCTACACTTTGCAAGTGTGAACAAAGTGGTTTTCTTCAAACACTTTTAAACCAGGAAGGGCTGAAGAATCTACCCTTTGAAAATCAAACCCTGTGATATCCAATATTTTTGACAATATCTCAGGTTATGAATAAGAAGAAACAAAAACAAAATTCCTAAAATAAAGATGGCTTTTGCATTAATCAAGTGCAGTTCCAGGCTGTATATCCACGAGCCCAGTCCAGGATGACTGATTCAGAGATACAGTGAACTTCTGAACTTTGTGCCATTATATGGCTGTTAACATTTGTTCAGTACTATAGCATAAGATTAGCTGCACTAAGTGCCAAATATACCATGAGTCATATTGCGTAGGACTTCATCCTGGGTTATGTCAGCTGAGCTGTGGTCGTTCCCAGGAGGGGGACATTCTGTTCCAGGATTTCATGCCTCCAGCACCATTTTCAATATACTTGGCAGCTTTCTTCTGACGCAAGTTGCAGGGAAAGTAGTGTGAAATGTTGCTGTGGATGCTTTCTGATACATCTGCCTCCCTGGCCTTTCTCTGCAGTATCCAACCTGCCAATCAATCCATGCCTTGTCTTCTCCATGCCTCTACAGCTGGCACTGCCAGCAGCTCACAGCTCATCAGGCTTCTATGAGCTGGCTTAGAATGCACCATGTGTGGGACCAAGAACAATTGCATACACATTGTTTCTTTCTCTCTCTTGTTTTTTTGGAGTTTGGGTTTTTTTGGGAGGGTAGGGGGTGAGGAAGTTGAGTTTTGTTTTGGGGTTTTTTTTTTTATTTTTTTTTTTTTTTTTTTAGTTTTACTCAGCTCTTCATTGCAGGCACAAACAGACAGCTTTATTAGTAATGTGTTTATTTTCTTTTATTGTAGTCCTGATTTCTTACAGTTCAGGGAATGTATTTATAAGAGACTGATTTGAAGATATTCTCACTGTTTTAAATAAGCTCTCTGAGAAGCCAGGGCAGTATAATAGGCTTGTCTGATTAAGCCCACTACAATCTTTGGCATGCCTGGGACTACTGTGCTTTCATTTTCCAAGAGGATGAATCTCAAATGTGCTTTGAAATCCTCAGAGCAAGATACAGATGTTCAAGTGACAAAAGCCAGTGCTCAGTAATCCTAACGCACAAGGATACTTCTTTTGGCAGGATCCTGGCACTCAAGCTGTTTTTCTGATCTGCTGGCCGTCTGCTTTCCATTAATCACTTCTGGCAGAAGAAAAGGCCTTCCAAAAATCTTTCACCTTTGGCCTATACTCAGACAGCAAAAAGGATGTAGCAGCACACAAGGTCTGTGCCAGACAGATTCCTCAGCCTGAGAGCACGATTCTGAGGTTTTTGCCATGAGATTCCCCACAGGTCTGTCCTGCAAGACCCAGCAATCTTGTGAGCCACACCCCATCTTAGGTTTCTTTATCTAAATAGGGTGGTAGTCCTCAGTTACCCTGCCTGTGGTTGTAGCAAGCTGACAAGTTAGTTCATGCCTAGCACAGATCTGGCAGGACAATATCCCAGGGATGATGATTCGAAAATGGATGAGGCTGTACAAGACTTTTCTTCTGCGACTGAGGGAAGAAAAGAAGGAAAGGGAATCAAGAAAATATGGATCTGAATCCAAGTCAACTTCAGCCTTTTCTCTTCTGCACTTGGGAACATTAATGTGCAAAAATCTTTAGAGAAAACTAAACTCCTCTTAGTGATCTAAAGCAGAAAAAACCTTTCAAGAACAGCACATATTACTAACCATTAAGATAAAACCTTTAAGAAAGTCAGCATTCTTGATTAAAGAGCACAAAATACCTTTGTTTTACTCCAGATAAATGTCTTCAGAAACACTGATGAATTTATTTATGTCAGTCCACCCTCAGTTAAGCTTCCTCATTTCTTACAAAGGGAAGTAAGCAATCCTCCTTTCTAAGCCAGCAACTTTCTTACCTGTCTGAAAATGAATTCTTACAGTTCTTCAGTGGTCAGACTGGCATTTGAGATACCAGGGACCTGCATTCCAATCACCTACTGCCCCAGGATCCAAATAGGTTTAAATTCTCACATCTTGCACAGGTGGGACTGGTGGCCAGTGCCTCTTAAGAGCTAAAACAAGAATGGCAATGATAATAAGTGCATTTAGCCTTATGTAGGGGATTTCTTTAGATTAACTCAAAGAGGAGAGAGAGGTCGTTAATCTTCATGCAGTTCTAGGTGTAAATTCTTCCTACATCTGACATGGTAGCACTGAATTAGCTGGAACTGAGCTTTGAACATCTAGGCAAAATATGAATAAAGGTAAGCTCAGGCTACAGCCTTCCTCTGGATGACGTGCTCACCACACCATGTGCTGGCGGGGAAGATCTTGTGGCTTCCTGTGGTGCTGCA
The DNA here is from genome assembly GCA_013400855.1 of Buphagus erythrorhynchus. NCBI lineage: Eukaryota > Metazoa > Chordata > Aves > Passeriformes > Sturnidae > Buphagus > Buphagus erythrorhynchus. The sequence goes on along the minus strand of VZTT01012975.1, from coordinate 5,277 downwards.
GTGGTCTGAGCTATTCTGTCATTCATTGCCAGTTCTCCCATGCCATAGGAAAAGCAAAGCAGGGATTTGGACTTATAAATAGTATGTAGAAAACCAAGGGCAAATTAACAGCCATCAGATGATGAAGTCCACATCCCCCTGGAAAGCCAGAGTGAAAAGGACACAGGCTGTGAACCACACCCGCTAGGGCAGGTTTGAAATTAACTCTGGTGCACTTGAGTGTGGTAGAGATAATGCCCGAGAAGGAGCCTGTCTGTGGACTTAGCTATTCGTGTAACTGTCCTGTAGGAAACTGTTCCTGGAAGATAATAAAAGAATTCTGGCATATAAACCGCATTCCTGGCCAGTGTGCACACCAGTACAGCCCTGACTCGGTCATGCCTTCACACCAGCCTGTCCCTGCTGCCCAAATCCCAGCTCAAATCACCCACACAGCATTTCTGCAGTGCTGGGACAGAGATAGCACCTGAGTGGTGCTCCATGTTCCAGCTTGACAGAAGCAGACACCAGCCTTCTACCAAAGCTCTGGTGTTCAGTTGCAGCAAGTCACAACTTGGGGAAACAGCCCAATTAAGAGAAAAACACAAGAGCACCTTTGGGAAGGAGTCGTCTCCAGAGCCACCAGAGGCATTCAGCAAGGGCTGCCTTTAGCAGAGCCTGCTGCAAACCACTCTCCTTTTCCCTCTGCTCTCTCCTCTTGATCATCTCATGAAGCCTGCAGGAGAGCAGATGCTTTTCTAGGTATTTCCAGCCTCCTGACTGACAGCTTGCACCTGTCCCATGTAGGGCTGTTACATCCCCTGGCATTTGCTATTTTTAATTGGCAGGACAGAAACAAGAGGTAGAGCCTTTGGCCAAGTACCCCGCAACCCTGTTACTCACAGACTGAATCACTTTGGCACCCTCATTAAAGCACTTGCTAACAAACTTTGCTGTCCTCTTGAGGAGCACTGGTGCCGAGGAGTGCCCTTCAGAGCTGTTTGCTGGTGTGGGAGCAGGAGAGCACACCTTCAAATCAATCATCAGGAAACTGAACTAAGGCAGTATCCTCCACAGCCTAGTCAGTGTCTCACAAGAGAAGGCAGAGCTTGCTAAGATACACTGGGATCCACTGGGAAGCAAAATAAGGACTGCAAGAACCCAGGCCTAATCTGGGCACTGAGTACACTTTAGTTTGGCTGGAGCCTGATATAAAAGAGTATTTGTGGTTTTACAGAAGATGAAGCTTGTGCTTTGTGTTTTTATTGCTGCTTTCTCTCTCCATAACTTGGGCTCGTTTGTAGGTCAAACTGCCACTAGAGCGAACAATTCAGGTGTGCTTCTGAAAGCACAGTGCTGCCACAACCCTGCTCCTCCAGCAGGACATGCTCCCTTTACTTTCTGCCTTAACATGAAATGCAGCTTAGTTCTTACCTTGGAGCAGGGGAGGATGGGCGTAACATCACTCGTATTTCTGGCAGAATCACTCACAAAACATTTTTATTATGTGTCACAGGTTTCATTCCTATGTAAACAACAGTCACATCAGGTTATTCTGTACAGATTCAGTATTACAAACTTCCCCGCAATACTAAAAAAAACCCCACCAAGGAATCTTTTCTAAAGTGCCATTAGGATTCAAAAGTCTTATCTGTTTAACTTTGCCAAAAATACCCCACAAATCCCAAATATCATGAAATAATTTGAATAAAAAAACTCTGGAAGGGGCCTTTGTGATGAGACTTTTAATGAAGCTGCGAAATCCAGCAAAATTGCAGGTTAATGTTATCAGCCCCTTTCCCGTGCTTCCACTCACACATCAGAGATTCCTTAGTGGACAGTCACCTCTTGAATATTCTTTTGCACTCCACACGAGCTTCATTCTCCACTCACCTTCACAAAATTTATGAATTGCTATTCCCTACATTGCCTGAAGAGTCTTCTTCAGTGTTACTGTAAGAAAAGCAAACTTGCTGCCTGCTGTTGTCTCCTCTTCCTCTCTGCCCCTTTCTTTTTAGGGCTATTAACTTCCAATTAGAGTACTTGAGAGTCTATCATTGATCAAGAGACACAGATTCAGTTTTGATGATTTAATGTAGCAGAGTGAGGGGGGAATGTGAATTGGTTTTTTATATTTAAATTGAATGATGAATTCTTGTTTGAAAAGCATTGCCTCTTTCAAATCAGTCTTGCATTCTGTGGCATTAGAACTTGAAAAGAACCCTTTGAAAAACTAATGACGCTATTAGAAAAAACCACAACTGTTACCAAATCTGCTGTCAATATTTTGCACAAGTTAAATGATTTCTATGAACAGCCCAGTGAATACCTATCCTATCCTAGTATCAAACTTCAGTACAATTTTGACAGCAACAGGAATTTAGTATTTGGCAGCTGTTTCCCTGTTCCAGGGAAAACCAGTAATTTTACCAGAATCTGTCACAGATCAGTGCCAAAAGATAAAACAAACCTCTTACAGGTAGCTGCAAACTTAAGACCACAACTGTAAACCTGTAATTCCTGCATCACCAAGAACAGTTACTTCTCCAGAAATGATCTGAAGTATATGCACATACTTGTAACAGGTTCCCACAGGATGTGCCAATTATATTTTCTCAGCATTACTTCCTTCCATACTGGAAAAAGACCTTGTAACACCATTACACCTATGCTCAGGAATACTTTCACAGTGCTAACAGAGACAATGAGCCATCATTTTGCATATAAAATAAATCAAGCATTTGTCATCTTTCAAATATTTTATTTTAGTACTTTTAAATATATTTAACACAACAAGGATATAAAACAATATATTAATTCAATCTGAGTTTAGAATCAAAACAATATTTACTTATTTACAGTACTCTACACTTCACTGGCATACCTTCTAGCCATTAGATAACACTATTTTCTTAGTCAGGACAAAACTGAATTAACTGTTCAGTGTGAAAAGCCATGTTTCTACATCCTTATTATGTTAAGTACCATGTGCAAGGCAGTTTGTAGTTTCTCAAATTTGACAAAATTTCTCCTTTTTTGACAAAACTGAATTGAAAGAGCAAAACTAAGTTACAGTTAGTCTTTTCTAACTACACAGTCAGGGCTAATAGGTCAGGTTATTGTGCTCCACATTGATCACCTTAAGTTCTTACACACTTATTCCAAACTGGCTTTTAAAACGTGCATGTTACTGAATTATGTACATAATACTCACTGCAAATTTGTTAGGATACAAGTGGTAAGTCTGCAGGATACTGCTATATGGAAGGTTCAGTGTTCACAATACCATAGTGTTTGAGGAGTTGTGAGGGGTTTTTTGTGGTTTTCTTCATATAATGAACAAGACATCAGTAGGTTCACTCCAAAGAACTTTTTCCCCCCAGGAATACTGTTTCAATTAGAATAGTGACAAGGTCAAAGATAGATCAGAAATATTTGGTATTTTGGTGTTTATAATTTTATAAACCAGTAGTCTATCAATTAACCCTTATTGCTGAAGTCTACATGTATAAAATAATTCAGAGGGTAAGCTGTCTCACTGATACGACTTCTGTCAAATATACTTCCATCTTGACAAGACTATGCTGGTTTTTGAAGTTAAGGTCAGATTTCTAAAAAGGTACCCATGGTTATTAAAAAAAAAAAAATCGGTATTGTCTGTATATTACCACAAATTCTCCCTAACTCTTCAGTAGGAACTATGTGGATAGGATGAAAAACTATTACTGTTGTTTTAAGCTATTTTTGTTACACTCCAGGTCCATAAAACCTACAGTTTGGGGTTTTTTTTTCCATGACTGATGTTTGAAAACCAAGTGGGCTTTTACACATCAGAAAACTAGCTAAACAGTAATGGACAAGTATAGCACTAAGCATGCAGGCAATGGTTAAAAAACAAGGAGGTATTAATTGCTGCAGAAGGCTTTTACTGGTGTCTGAGCTCAATTCTTTCCTCTTTAACTCTCTTTTTGGCACTACGCGAGATACAGCTGTACAGAAAAGAAGATTATAGGAACCTGTGCTTTTATCCTCCTTGGAGGGTTTCAGTAATTCTAAATGACCTTATTTAACATGCTTGCATCAAAAAATAACTTTTTTTCCCCAAATCATTTAACTGACCCTTGCTTCTTAAAGCAGGTAATTATCAAGGTTTTATTCTCTCTTTTGGTTTTTTACAGATTTCTTCTTTCAGAACCCAGTTAAGTAGCAATTTCTTTGAAACTCTACTGGAATGTTTTCTTTTACAGAAAAAGCGGGGGGAGCATCAGAGAAAACCAAAAAGGAAGTGATATTACCTATTTCCATTACTATAGCAGTATACCACACAGTATGCACTGGGCCTTATAAAAAAAAATGTTTAAACTAAAATGGTAACACTCACTGAAGTCAAGAGTATTTAGTAATTTGCTTGAAGTTAAGCATACAAGTCAAGCAGTGCACTTATGGGATCCAATTATTGCTAGTCTTGGACATTTAAATACTTCAGGCCTACTTACATTTCTGTACCAACACTTTGTGTGCTATCATGTTTGCCACAGAACATGAGGATAATTTGCATATATGGAAGCTTTCTATAGCATTCTTCAAAGTCAGTTGGAGAACCTTGCTTAAAGATACTTTCATAAGTTTTTGTCAATGTAATCAGAATTTGTTAAAAACACGTCTATGAAGGTCTAATTCTGTGCAGGTGTAAGGCCATAAACCACTTAAGGGATCTTTCAGAAATTAAAAACTAAAGGCAAAAAGTTTAGGAAAGCTATTATAAGAAACTGTGTCATAAGGTACAAAAAAACAAAGAAAAAGGATAGGGGAAGAGCCTGTGTGTCTGTCACTTGCAGGTATGTGCATACATATCCCCAGACTAATAAGGAAGAGCTCAACCCTATTGCCAAGTCTCAAATATTACTAAATTTTCTAAGCTAGCAAAAAATTGTGACCCTCTCCTTCTTTTGTATATATGGTTACTAATTTCAGACTCTGCT